>LNAC01000061.1:3193888-3286191 GCA_002007465.1 Ailurus styani | reverse complement strand
GCCGGAGGGCTGGGTGGCCGCCCGAGGAGGGGGAGGGGGTCCCTCGCGGCCCCCGCACGCCGCCTCCCCGGCCCGGGCGCGCGCCGCGGAGGTCCCTGCGCTGGCGGCCGCCTCCCGCCCCTGGACCCCCGCCTCCGTCCCTGCAGCCTGCGAGCGCAGCTGGGCGCGGCGCCCCCCGGGAAGGGCCGGCGGGGTCGGAGGCTTCTCCGTCGGCCCCTGCTTTCTGCTGAGCTCGGCAGCCTCTCTCCCTCCCAGCGGCCCCCGTACGGAGAATGAAGTGGTCCTTGGTCTGCGAGAGTCCCGCAGCGCCTCGGGCCGCCACGCAGGTTTTGCAGGAGTTTGCATCCTAGAGGGGGGCGAGCAGAGAATGGTGTTGAGGGGCTTGAGGCCCCTAGAGATGCCAGGTACGGAAATCGGTGTCATTTCACTCTTAAAGGCACCAGTGCGATCTTCGGGTGCTGAGCCAAACCGAGTCCCTCCCGAACGCCCTGGAAGGACTTAGGGACGGTTCTTTCCGAAACCCGGGCCATCGCAGCCGCTCTCAGGATCTGCCCTCCGAGCTTTCCAGGCTTCAAGAACCGATGCGTTTCGATTTGTGGTGTTTGTCAGATAGAGTTAGACCCTGCAAGCGACCCCGAAGTGCCCCTGTTCTCCACAGCTGCATGTTGAGGCTTTTAGCTGGGTTTGTTAAATAAAATAGTGTTAAAACTTAATGGAAAATTACTCGTTTATTCGTGTTTTCTTTAGAAATAAGGAAGGTTGCGTTCTTTCAAACTATTTGGTAGTTTTGTTAATGTGATTAGAAGGAAACACCGTTGACAGCGTTTTCAACTTTTTGACCACGAATTGCACTGATTTCCTGACCTGCGGCTTTGTAGAAGGGACAGGCAAGCAGGAGGTGAAGAACTTTAATAGCAGTGGGGTTTCTTTTATTTAATTTCTTTCCTTTAGGACAACTTTTACTGAGCTTCTTTCCCAGAGTCACATTTTTACAGTTTCTGGTTTAATGTCTGAAAACATTTCATTTCTGATGTAAAACTTTGTCATTAAATAAGCAACAAGGATCATTTTCCGTCTCTTTTTGTACTGTGATAGACCTTCTTAAATCCTTGTGTGTCAAGGCAGTTAGGGTAGAATGCTGTGGTTTTTTTAAGGATGTTGCCAGTTTCCCAGTCCTTCCCCATTTCTTCAGCGTCATCAACGGACATCTCCCTCTTAAAAAAATAACTTTGTAATTTCCTTCTCCAAGTTTAGGAAGATATTAACCAGGTGAAAGTATCCCAGATGGAATTGTACTTACACTTTTGGTTTCAATAAGATTTTCTGATTGTTAATGACTATCTATCAGGACATTTTCTTTCATTGGCCTTTGTATTAGGCAGCAGTGTTGCTGTAATTGGAGACCATTACTTAATTCTTAAGCCATTTGCTTATTATTTGGTTATATATTAGATTTTTCTGATAACTCCCAGGTTAGGGAACTGGTCCCTGCTACGCTAATTTCTTTGTAGTCACAGAATCAGCACCCTGTCTCTAGAGAGTTTGGATAATTGGGCTGTTCCATCCCTAGCCTAGAGGCTTTGGGAGTAGAAACCAGACTCATCTAAGTTTTGCCCTCCAAATGTTTCATCACTCAATTACGGTATAAATTCTTGCCTTGTTGATGTGTCATCTGGGACAACCATTTATACACAAATGATGAAATTTTTATATAAATCAGCCTAGTCGCTGATTTCATAAGACTGGAGAAACTTTACAAGTTTTGAGAACACTTTTGAGCAATGTATTTAACCCCATTGGGGTTAATCCTGTGTGATTAGAGGTGAGATATCACATAAAGTTAATTTTTTTTGATACTTAAATCTTACCTTGTTTTTATTTTCAATTTTTTTAAAAAAAGATGTTTTATTAACTTTCTAAGAGTGTACTCAAAGAATTTAGACTTTCTTTTTTGATAGGA
Organism: Ailurus styani; assembly: GCA_002007465.1. Lineage (NCBI taxonomy): Eukaryota > Metazoa > Chordata > Mammalia > Carnivora > Ailuridae > Ailurus > Ailurus styani. The sequence continues at coordinate 3,284,231 of LNAC01000061.1, read as the reverse complement.
ACATAAATAATTGTTCTCTGTTATTTAAGAGTTACCCACAGAGACCATCAAGCCCTAAAGCTACTTGCCTTTTGGCCAAGATTACCACAAATGGGTATGCTTTTTGAGATTTTTCTGTCTGGGTTTTTTTAAGGTTTTTTTTCCCCCCCCTTCGGTGTCCTTTCTCTTGTCAGAGGGCAGATCTTGCTTATGTGCAGTTCTACCTCCTATTTTTCATTTGTTTCAATGTGAGAAACAAGATCTTCAAACTTACAAAATTTTATGTTACAAGTTACAGGTAACAGTGATCATTTCTTGGTAGGGAAAGTTATTTCTCACTCAATTTTGTTCTGGCTACATGAATTGCTATTAAAAATATGTATAAATGAACATAGGTAACTATTTTTTTTTATTCTACTGAAATTCACATACAACAATTGTATCACAAAAATGAATAAATAACAACTGAATAAGAGCCTAAGGGTCTGTTTATAAAGAATAGCTTTAGTGTATGGGCTTTGTGACATCTATTTTGCTCTTTAGTGATCCTTGTTTCCTCCGGGATTCTAAACTATATTCTGGATAAGTGGCCTCTGAATAAATAAGTTGTTACGATACAGTATTTTTTTTTAAGATTTTATTTATTTATTTGACACAGAGAGAGAGATTACAAGTAGGCAGAGAGGCAGGCAGAGAGACAGGGAGAGGAGGAAGCAGGCTCCCTGCTGAGCAGAGAGCCCTATGTGGGCCTCGATCTGAGGACACTGAGATCATGACCTGAGCCGAAAGCAGAGGCTTTAACCCACTGAGCCACCCATGCGCCCACGATACAGTATTTATATTGGTGAATTTAGCTGTTTTGCAACTACATTCAAAAAGTAGAGATGGTTCCCTGAAACTAATGTAACCTGTATGTTAATTATACAGTTACATAAAAAAACTTTTTAAGTGGAGATGGCTTTTTACTTCTTCAGCATGTCTTATAACAAGTACCTTTAGTGTTCAGAGAGTTATTTGCAATAGTCTCATTTTATAGAAGAAAGAGCTGACACTCAGACATGATTATGTAGACAGCTAGTTAAGTGGCTAGTAGGGGCTAGGGACCCATTGTCTCCTGACTTTCATTTCTGTGCTTTTTTTACTCTGCTACTTTGGCACAGTCTTTCCCTCCTCTTCCCTTCTGTCCCTTTGACTTTTTTCCCCCCTTGGGTTCTTTTTACTCATTCTACAGATATTTATTATTCGGTGTTAAGAACTGGGGTGTGAACATCAACAACAGAAAAACTTTTTCCCTGCTGTGGTGGACCAGACAGCTCATGAGGAAAACAGATACAGGGGTGCCTGGGTGGCTCAGCTGGCTAAGCATCTGACTCTTGATTTGGCTTCAGGTCATGATTTCAGGGTCATGGAATTGAGCCCCACATCAGGCTCTGTGCTCAGCATGGAGTCTGCATGTCCCTCTCCCTCTGCACCTTACTCCACTTTGTGCATACTCTTTCTCCCTCTCTGTAAAATAAGTATTTTTTTACTTTATTTTAAAAAGGAAAAAAAGGGGCGCCTGGGTGGCTCATTTGTTAAGGGTCTCCCTTCGGCTCAGGTCATGATCCCAGGATCCTGGGATCTAGCCCCTTGTGGGACTTCCTGCTCAGCGGGAAGCCTGCTTCTCCCTCTCCCACTCCCCTTGTTTGTACACTCCCTCTCTCTCTCTCTCTCTCTCTCTCTCTCTCTCTGTCAAATAAATAAAACCTTTTTTTGAAAAAGGAAAAACAGTTACAAATCTTATAAAATATTACAGCAATGGTAACTGAGCAAAGGGGATGTATGTAGTGGGGAGGGGGGCTCTGCACATGCATGGACCTCTGCCTGGAATGCTCCCCTCCGATATCCACATGATTCACTCCCTCATTTCATATAAATCTCCACTCAGATGTCACCTCATCTGAGATGCCTTCCCAGGCCACTCTGTCTAGAATAGAATTCCCATCCTCTCACTCTACCTGAATTTTTTTTCATAACACTTAACATTCATTTGCCAACTTTGTTTTTTATCATTTTGTTCTCCTGCTAGACTGTAATCCTCATGAGAGCAAGAGCTTTGCTTTTTTTTTTCCATTACTTTATCTCCAGTATCAGGAACAATGTGTGACACGTATCAGGTGCTTAATAGATATTTGTTGAATGAATGAATGTAATGGGCAGAATTGGTCTAGCAGGAGGTTTGAAAAAACTTCAGGTGAGGAAGAAATGATTGAGCTGAGATCTGAAGGACATGGAGGAGTTCACTTGGAAGAAAGAAGAAGGGAATGGAACGAGAATGCAAGCGCCATATCTGTGGAAGGGCCTTGTCTGGTTTATTAACATATCTCCAGCACCTCAATACATATTTCTTGAATGAATTGAATGAATGAAAAAGTGTCTGAGGTAGAAGGGACAGCATGTCCCAGGGCCATGTGGGTGAGGGAGCCTGCCGATTTCCAGGAAGGGAGAGGACAGTGTAACTGAGTGCAGAGAGCAAGGGGTAATCGGCTGGTGTGAGTGGGTTAGGAGAGTAAGCAGGGCCAGATTCTGAGGACCTGTAAACAAAACAAATGGTAAACTCAGTATTTTCATCACAGTTTACATTGCATTCTATTGTAAACTTGGAGTTATCTGCTATAAAATGAAAGTGCAATTCCTTTTCTTTCTTTTTTCTCTAACTGCAAATGTAATGCCATTAAGGACCAAATAACTGTGTTCAGGGTTGACATGACCTACATCGGTGATCTAAGTGAAAACCAAACTTGCCAACCTACCATGTGAATGGGTGTCCTTGATTAGGACCATTTTAATCCAGAGAGGTCTTATCAGTAGTACTAGGCAGGATTTAACCCCTTTACTGTTAGTTTTGGTTTGTATGTGTTAGCTTTTCTCTTGGTTAACTTTTAGACCTCTACGACTCTTGTGAATTTTAATATTTCTCTAAAGATTAATGGACTGTGTCATTTAAAACAAAAAACACCTCTAAGTTATTTTCTTAGCCAGTGCAGTTGCAGAAATACAGGTTATATAGAACTCAAATAAATTGATCATTTATCTTTGCTTAATTCTAGGCCACTGATTAACTATGCCTATTGAAGAAAGCTGTTTCTACTAACTAATATATGTGAAAACACTTTACAAGATATAATGTTTTGTATATGTGTGTGTATAATTCTAGAAACTGTTTTACCTGTAGAATGCATCTATTGTTTGTAATAATATCATAAAATAGTGATACCAAAGAAGGATTTGTATCATTATCCTGTATATTTTCCAATGTGTAGACGTTTGGGGAGGAAGCCCAACTATAGTTTTATAAACTATTCAAAGATTCATATCAAAATAGTTGATTAAAATTATTAACTCCAGATGTCCTTGGACACTCTTATCAGTTTTGAGCACATTGGGGGTGTACGTGCAAGAAGCAGGAGCTGATCATGAGAGACTTTCCCACAGGATAAGGTTCTGAAGTCCAGTAAAGCTGGGAATGCAGAGTTTCTCCACATCCTGCTTTTCAAACTGTAATGATCCGTGGAGTAAATATAACACTAATGACTGGAAGAGCATTGATCTGGCGGGCTAGGATACTCATTGGAAACGGAGCCAGTACTGAGGGAATGTGGTGGTGTGCTCACAATGGGTCAGGGTTTTGAAAATCAGTGATGCCTTATTTTGCCTTGAAGATGACAGAAAAACCTTATTGTGTGACTATAGATGACTTACATGCTTAAAGATAACTCACTTTTAATGCATTTGGTTTTTTTGTGTTGTGTTTTGCTTTTTGCTTCTGGGGTCACAGGTAATGTTCAGACTGCTAATACTAATATTAATAAAAATTATATTTAGTTTAATTAATACTTGTATTTGACTCTATTTACTTTGCAGCTTTGATTAGTTTGTCCTTTGGAGGAGCAATTGGGCTGATGTTTTTGATGCTTGGATGTGCCCTTCCAATATACAAGTATGTAAAATTTTTGTCTTTTTGAGTGTTTAAGGGTAAAATTTTTCTACTTTTAAAGCTTTAAAAGTTTTTTGAATGGAAGCTTCAACGTTCACTTACCAAGGACAAACCTTTTTTAAGGTGCGAAAAATACTTTTGGTTATTGCCCTACTGCTCAGTTTTAAGTGCCTATTGATAAAATTAAACGCAAGAAAATGTAAAATATCTTCAGCAAAAAACACCAGAAGCAGAATCAAGAGACAGTTGACTATAAAAATAGTCATGTAAGCAGTTATTTTCCGTAGGATAGAAAGAAATATTAAAAATCAAGAGGATAGATTAGCAAGAAAAATACAGGCAACTAAATAGAAAAGTGCACAACAAATATGAAAAAAGAGCTGCAAATTACTAATCACCTGAAATTATACTCAGCCTCTCTCAAAATTAAATGAAGTTCTTTGGTAGAGATAAAAACTATGAGCAGACAGGCACTGTCATGTGCAGTGGGGTGAGGAATAGCTACGGGCAGTCATCTTGGAGGCCAGTTTGCTTATAGCTCTCGAAATGTATATATTCCTTGAACTAGTCCTTCCACTTAGGATTTCTCACATAAATCTACTGGCAGATGTTGGCCAAGATATGTGTAGCAATGGGAGAGTATGTATGGATATTCACAGCAGCCTTGTTTATAATAACAAACAAACAAACAAAAAACCTGGAGGCATACCTAAAGGCCTGTCAAAGGGGAAATGGTTAAACTCTGGAATGTCCATCAGTGGAAGTAATAGGCAGTCTTAAAAAGAATGAGGAGGAGCTGTAAGTGCTAATATGTCAAGGTGTTCAAGGTACATTGTTAAATGGAAAAGTGCAATGATTCATGTTGTTAAAATTTATCTGTCTGGAAATACGGAAGGATCCACAAGAAGGTTATTAGGAGAGTGGAAAGAGAAAGCAGGGGAGGTTTGGGCAGCTTGGAGTTTTCACTTTTTGTGCTTTTGTGTTTTTCTAACTTTTTATGTTGAAATGATTTCATACTATCAAGAAGCTGCAAAAATAGTAGAGAGAGGTCCCCTTCACCCAGGCTTCCCCCAGTGGCCCTGTCTTACATAACTATAGTTGTATTATTCAACCAGGAAATGACGTTGGCACAATACAGTAGCTAGACTACATTAAAAGCCATCTGTTTTCTATATTCTGACTGAAAGTCTTCAGTTTGTTTTCTACATTTTGACTTCAGTATTTGGGGAGTTCACAGTGACTTAATGAGAGTTTGGGGGTGTTCCAACCTTACCCTAAGCTGTTATTCATTAGGAGTCAAGAGCATCAGTCTCAAATTTTAACAATGACTGTGTTAATATTTCTGTTTTCCATATGCCTCTTTATTTATACCCTAAAATAAAAAATGTTTTTAATTTTGGGCCTTGATTCCAAGTGCTTTAATTTATAAAGCATTTTCTTTTAATATAAGAAATATTTAGTCATTGTGTCATAATTGACTTTAGAAGTACTGTGACTCTAAATGTTTCTCTTTTCAGTGTTCAGGTTATTGTTTATTTTTAAACTGTATCATGTTTTGTACCTTGCAATATTTCTTTGGTCCTAATTTTTAAAAAGCGTATTTTATTGTCTGGGAAAATGACATAGGTAGTGAAAACTACATTAACTTATTTTTTTTTTCTAGCCAATACTGGCCTCTCTTTGTTCTGTTTTTTTACATCCTTTCACCTATTCCATACTGCATAGCGAGAAGATTAGTGGATGATACAGATGCTATGAGTAACGCTTGTAAGGAACTTGCCATATTTCTTACAACAGGCATTGTTGTCTCAGCTTTTGGGCTCCCTATTGTATTTGCCAGAGCACATCTGGTAAGTGAATATATTCTTCTGTAAACGATTTTACATTTGACTGTGTTAAAATTGTCTCAGGAAAAAGAGTTTGTGAAATGACATGAAAAAGGGCTGAGGATCATAAGCTCCTAGAGGCTAGAGATAATCTGACTTCTGTTGTTGTCAACTGATAAAAATGATACTGGAGAGTGCAGCTGGGGTCCATGACAGCAGTTGGCTTGCCGGTACCTCACTCTCAGAACTGGGCACGTCAGCTCACCCAGTGCTTGCCAGCCACAGGCCACAGGCCTTGAGGACACCTTGGTTCTCTGCAGTGGGAAAGTTTGGAAGAGGAGAAGGCACGTGGGGCTCCGCATACCTGTCTTCCTCCCAAACTTGCCAGTCAGGTTCACTCCTCCATCTCTGAGGGGGTGGAGAAGCCAGGGCCTGGCCGCCCTTCCATATGGTGAGGGCGGTTGCTCCCCCTACCCTTTTAAAAAAATGTACACGAGTGTGTTTTCATCTTTGGTATTTTGATCTGCCCCGCTAGATACAATTTTAAATTCACTGAAGAGTTGGAGCAAATTTCTTTATAAACAGAAAGTTGTAGAAAGCTGTGCTGCCTCCTCAGAGTCCAGAAGTCTAGCTGTTGAATAATTATCATCTTCGTGACTTCCTGTCTTTTTAAAGGAAGCAAATTAAAAACAGCGATATAGAAAGACCATTAAGTGTTCAGTAGAGCGAAAGTTATTATTAANGTCATGACCTCAGGTTCCTGGGATCGAGGCCCGCATCGGGCTCTCTGCTCAGCAGGGAGCCTGCTTCCTCCTCTCCCTCTCTCTCTGCCTGCCTCTCTGCCTACTTGTGATCTCTCTCTCTCTGTGTCAAATAAATAAATAAAATCTTTTAAAAAATAAATAAATAAAAAAAATAAAAATAAAAACAGCGATATAGAAAGACCATTAAGTGTTCAGTAGAGCGAAAGTTATTATTACAAATTGTATTTGTTTTAGATTGTGATTGGCTTACAACTAGAGTCTTGATTTGCTTTTCATTCTCCTTTTGTTTTTCATAAATCTATTAATTAAGTGTTTATCTATCTTATTTCCCTAGATTGAGTGGGGAGCTTGTGCCCTTGTTCTCACAGGAAACACAGTCATCTTTGCAACTATACTGGGCTTTTTCTTGGTCTTTGGAAGCAATGATGACTTCAGCTGGCAGCAGTGGTGAAAGGAATTACTGAACTATTGTCAAGTGGACTTCTTGTCATTTGTTGGCCATCCACGCACACAGGAGCTGGGGCAGGAATGCTGAGTGGCACAGCAAGCCTCTTGGGGGTATTCTAGGTGCTCCCTTCTCACTTTTATTGTAAGCATACTATTTTCACAGAGACTTGCTGAAGGATTAAAAGGATTTTCTCTTTTGGAAAAGCTTGACTGATTTCACACTTCTCTCTAGTATGCTTTTTGTGGTGTCCTGGATTTAAATATTTATGTGTCCCTGTTTAGTTATTTTTTTTAATCAGTATGCAATGTTAAGCATTTTTAAAATGTAACAACCATTTGCATTGGTTAGAAATTAGATTTCTGCTGGCTACTATTGGGCTAAAGGACATCTTTTGTCTTAAAATGATTTAACTGCCATTGCAAAAAGTTCAAAAAAGTTTTCAGTTAGGATGACATCACTCCCAATTTTATGCAAACATGCAGACTGTTGGCATACCTTACAGACTGTATACTCAGTGCAAACAAAGCTGCATTTATACCTCAGAGGGGCCAAGTGTCAATGCCTGTGCCCTCCATTAGGGTTGCTGGTTTTGCCAGGAAGCAGGTGTTTTGTGAATTGAAAATTATTTTATGGAATTGCTGCAGAGGAGTGCTTTTCTTCTCAATGGTTAGAAGAATTTATTGTTAAAGGTAAGCGTGTAAAACCAGATTTTGGGGATGGCTTTTATTTATGTTTATTATAAAGTAGAGTGAGTTGCATTGTGGGAAGCAATGACGTTGAAATTCCACTTTTTGAATCCTCTTTCTATCTGTAAGTGACATGTTTGATCTTCTAGCAGCCTTTCCTATTCTACCGTGGGTGAAATGGACATACATGGAACTATACTACTGATAAGGGAAAGTTGTATGTTTGCGTCATCTAGACCAGAAAACCTTTCCCTCCTTCCTCCTTTTAACTTATTTTATACATTGTATATATTAAGTAAAATAACTTTTCGAATATAGTTTAATAACACTTTAAATTAGAGGTGTTTATCTCACCTGGAAAGTCATCGCTATGCCATACATGCCGAGCGCCCCCTGCCCCTCAAGGCCTTGACATGATTAACAAGTGACTTGTTACTCTTGCAGAGAAGTGATGCATTAACAATTTTAAGATTTAGACCATGGTAATTGTAGTTCTTATTCTCTAAGGTTATATCATATGTAATTTAAAAATATTTAAGACAAGTTTCCTGTATACCTCTCAACTTTTTTGGATTTTAATTTCATCATGATAGATACGCTGTTCCTTTTAAATGGCATTTATTGTGTGAATTAATGCAGAGTAGCCAAATCCAGCTGTATAGCAGCTTCAAACACAAACCTGACCAAAAAATTCCCAGTAACCAGGCATGATCAAATTGTAGTGGTCATTTGCATCTCAACAATTATCAGTACCTTTTTCGACAGCTAGTTATGAAAATGTTCGAGTTGGTCTGATAGTATGTTGTTGAAGATATTTGTATGTTTGTTCAGTTTACTTACAGGAAAATTATTTTGCCTTCAGACAAAACTGAGTGATCATGACAGCTACCTTTTGTTGTTTTATAAAGTTTATTTCTCAAGAAAATGGGAATAGATTTTGGGTTTGTTCAGCTTCTTACTGAAGATGCATAAAGGCCACAGGTTTTATTGCCGAACCCAAGTTGTGACTTTAACTGTGAGACGGGAAGCAGAGCGAAGGATCTGCATGTGGCCATCCCACTTAGACAGTAGGCTAGACACAACTTGCAGTGTTACAATGACAGAGACCTAAAGAGGAAGGTACAGGTACGCGTGAGGTAGCTGGCCGTACAGTTGGGAACTCAGTGCCTGTGATCTACTTGATTTTTTTTTTCTTTTTGCAGGAAGTACATCCTCTGACCCTCCCCCATTTTGTGTTCCAGAATATCAGTGCGGTGCACTGCTACTATTTTATTCACTTGGCCATAGACTCTTTTTCTAATAGCTGCATATTCTTTCTGTATACTGATTGCATTGGCAGCATTGTGTCTGTCATCTTGCACACTAGCTCGACATTGTGCTGTCTCTGACTTCTAGGCTAGTTGTTTGAGGTATGAATTTTCCATAGAACATGCACTGACCCTGCATTGCCATTCTTCTATGGAAAGAAAACTTTTGATGATGAAACAATAAAGATTTTAAATATCTATTTTAGTTTGTGGGTGTTTTTCAAATGAAAATATACTATGCACCTCAGGAACCGAAGTGCATTACTCATTTAATAATGTGATATAAAACAAGTATGGCATTAGTCATTAATGTTAGACTTGCAGGAGTTTCACTCCCAAAACAGAATTGAAACCATAGTAATAAACGTTAGTGAAGCCCTATGATTTTGTGCCATGGCGAAAGATTTGGTAACCTGGGGAAGTAGTATTCTTACCTAACCCTTTACAAAAAAGCCATAGGTGATTTTGTTGATTAAGAAAATACTGCTGATAATCTAAAGTCAAGGTTGTACCTGTTCTTAAATTTTCAGATCTTTTTTTATGACTGTATGTTTTATTGTGTATTTATCAGCATTCATTATTAGAGCATTTTGCCTTTTTGTAAACATTTCAAATAGTTAAAGGTAAAAAATTTGTGTGGTACATTGTGAACAGAGAAAAGTGGTATTCTCTTTTACCAAACATGAATCTTGTCCCAAATTGTCCTAATTATATGATCTCATTATATACTTTAAAAAGTGTGGACCATAGTTTCTTAGCGTTTGCTCTAATAGGATTTTGGGGAGTATTGTCAAAATAATCCAGATTTCTAGAGTAAACCCTGGAATATGTATATTGAATGTGATGAGATTCATTCCTAAGTTTCAGGTAACTTTAAATCAGCACATCAGATTTCACAAGTAGCCATGCAACAGTACTGTCAAATGCTGTGTACGTTTTACATCTCAGGATGCTTTATGGTGTATAAAATTGATGGGAAATTCAAAATCATGTTTCTTCCATATAAGCCTGTGTTATCCTTTCTCTGGGTGAAGATTAGGGAGCTCTTATTTTATTACAGGCCTCCTAATTTTCTGGCATTCCCAGAGAAGAGAACATATCCTCTAAAATAAATATTCCAGATAACTGAAGATTATCTCAAAAAGAACTGACATTTGTTTTATTTATTTTGGTGGAAGTATTAAATGAGTCATACGCTTTTGGACTTTCTTAGAATATAAGACATTTTAGGATTTTCCTTGGTAATTTAAGATTGTCATAAATCATTTTCCCCTCTTTTAAATAGCCCCAGACCTGTATTTTTCTGGAATTGTGTTTTTGCTGGCTTTTTTTACAACTGAGCTTGCTCCTAGCATGCCTTAACCTCCTTTGTTTCTGATTTTCTAAACTATACTACATCAGGGGGTGTCTGGGTGGCTCGGTCAGTCAGGCGTCCAGCTCTTGGCTTTCCGTTCCATACTCAGCGAGAAGTCTGCTGGAGGTTCTCTCTCCCTTTCCCTCTCCTCTCGCCCTTCCCCTGGCTCATGTCCATGGGCGTGCGAGCTCTCTCTCTCCCTCTCTCTCTCCCTCCCTCTCTTTGTCTTTCAGATGAGTGGATAAATCTTAAAAATAAATAAATAAACTATAATACGTCAGAAAGAATGGAAAGTTACCAGGAGAAAATATGAGGTAACCAAGTGGACTGAAGCCATCGTGTAACATTTCTGTACATAGTATCTCAGTGGGCCTCACCGGGTGCTCCCACCTCTTATACAAATAAAATGCTTTGAAAAGGCCTTTTTACAAAACTGTAGCTGTTAAACTGCACGCCAGCCAGTGGGCAGTGAGAGGGAGCAGACAGGGAGGTGTGACTGGTGGCAGGAGGAGCCTCCGAGGTGCCCTGGCTGAACCTGAGGACTTACCCCAAGCTTGGCTACCCACAGGCCTCTAACTATTTCCGAGAGCTTATCTCTCTCTTTGCCAATCATTTTCAGTTGCAGGAAGTCTAGATATGAAGACAGCTTTTATAGTTCATTTTTACTGGACACTCTGTACTGACTATTTTGCTTCCAGTCTCTTGAAGATTCTTTGAGTCCATGCTTGGGTTTAGGACCATACGCTGTAGTCACAACAATTCAGATATTAATTATTAAGCTTGTAAATTCCTATCAGAGGGAATAAAACAGTCAAACTCAAAAATGTTTCCGCAAGTGAGAAATTATGACCATGAAACATCCCTTTTCCAATTATAGTTGTTTTCTCGTTTGTAGTTAGAGGCAGTACCCACAGGGGGAAGTCAGGAACTTTCGTTTCAGAAACCAGTTGTATGGCTAATACTGTGAGAGAGAAATTTTGTGGCAGCTTACAGCCATAGAAACCATCAAATAGAACAATATAGAACGAAACAGTATTTCCATATCTTTGTAAGAACATTACTATTTAGTAATTTAGTTATGTTGATTTATACTGCATCTGGCATTTAATATCAGAAGTATCTTTTGCTCTTTTGGCTGATCAATGTATTATGTAATATGTAAATGTAGTTATGACATAAAAATCAGTAAACTTGTGTGGATATGTGAACCTCCAAAATAGAACAGATGTTTTCCTGAAAGCTAGGTATACTTCATAGAACATTTGGGGATTGTCTCTAAAAGTATTCACTATCGAACAACTTTCTAGGATTAAATTAAAATGGGTGGATTTTAATTCATTTTTGTCATGGTCTAAATCATCAACTTCCAAAATACAGAATCAGCTCTAATACCTAGTTAATGAGTATAGCAATGAAGAAGAGGGTATTAGTCTCCCAAAGATTAAAAAAAATGGTTTTGAGCCATACTCCATACTAGAAGGGACATTTGTCATTTATAAGCATAAATGGCCTAGTGCTTAAAAGTGTCCTCAAAAAGATATTACAGGGGTGCCTAGTTGGCTCATTTGGTAGAGCATGTGACTCTTGATTTCAGGGTCGCAAGTTGGAGCCCCATGCTGGGCATAGAGCCTACTTTAAACAAAATATGTGCATACGTGTGTGTATATGGATACACACATATATATGTATACTTAAAAAAAAACACCTTCCAGACACTGAGAAGTGTCTAATTAGTTGGACAACTAGGTAGAAATGGTTTATACTTCACCTTGACTGTGTCACTGAGATACGTATGCTGAAACACTGTGTTTGGTTCAAGCTTTTTATCTAGATAAGTTCTTTGTTCCCAATGTCGATTGTATTCTACGTGGCAACATTCTAGGTACTATTGGAGAACAGAAAAAAAAAGCCAGGAACACAGTCCCTTTCTGAACTAGAGACTCAGAAGGATCAAAGGAAACTGATTCCCATACAAGCCAAAAGAGAAGTGTGGGGATTCGCAGGAGGAAAAGATTTGGGAAGCAAAAGGGAGGTGGAAAATAGTTTCCTGTTCTGCTTTGGCCTGGCTCTTGCTGGCGGGCAGGGTCTTGGCAGCACCGGCCTTTCTCCGGAGCAGCATTGTGTGTGGTGTTGGCTCTTAGGCTTCCTGGAACTCGGGGAAGGTGGGGCAACAGAAACGGCGGTGGGCACCTCTTGATTCTGACACCCTCACTCTGGATCCCAGCTACAGCAGAGATGTGAGAGGTGGTGAAGGGTGGTGAGACGTTGTAAAGAAAAGACTGAGCAGATTTGCTGATGAACTGTTCGGTGGGGGAAAGAGGAGTCAAGGGTGACTACCAAGTTTTTGATGGTTGTGTCAGGGTGGGGGATGAAGAAATAGGGAGAGTTGGGAAACAATAAGGTCTAGACCATATGTCTAAACTACTGGTTCATCATATCTGCTTGTGACCTGGAGGTGACATCATTTGTCTTGTTTCAAACCTTGACCCTGCAAAACAATGCTATGGACCCTTCAGCCTTGGAACTACTTTCTAAGCTCCTGGGGCTTGACATTGTAGCACACATCTTGGCATCGTGGTTACAGCGTGAGCTCTGGAGTCAGCCTGCCTGTACCACCAGCTCTTTCTTGTGTGAGATGTGTAACCTTAAGCGAGTTATTGGACCTCTCTGGCTCTCAGTTCCACACCTGTAAAATGAGGATAATACTAGTATCTGCTCTGTAAGGTGGCTGTGACGTTTAAATGTGACGTGCAGAGGGCTCACAGTGATTGAGATGGTCAAATGTCAGTTATCATTACAGTTTCTTACCAGGTCTCTGTACTGCTAAGCAGTTCCCTCTTCTCACGGGAGTAGACTAACTAAAAAAACAAAACGTTTTAACAATCCAGTCTTAGTATATTGCCGACAGGAGTCACCCCCTCAGCCTCATAGTATCTCTTGGAAATGCTGTTCCTCCCTGATCTCCTCATTCATTGCAGTATTTCAGGAAGACCTATTGATTATCTAATAAACACTGCCAGGGTGCCATGACACCTTCCTGTGGCTTAGTACACGTGATCCTCCCTACTCCCACTCGTGCACCAAACCTGAAAAATGATACACTTTTTTTTTTAAAGAATAGGGAAATATATTGCCAAACTTAAAACAAGAAGGGGAAGTCTTGGTAGATCGGAAACTAAGAAATCCCTGAGAAAATGAAAACCTACATGATCAAATTGAGGAACAAAAACTGTAGCCTAGAATGCTGGTGGCAAGCACATGGGAGGAAACTACGGTAAAATATGGGAGCCATGCCAAGGAGACCCATTATCACCACGAGTGGTGGCATTCAGAGGGGGGAGGGGGCTCAGAGGCAACATACCAAGGCAGTTTACTGTGGAATTCTTTGGGGTGCTGCAGGGGGAGCAGCCAAACCAGCAGATCTTTATCCACCTCCACACACACACCCGTCCCCTCTCACACCTTCCAGTCCAGGTTGGAGGACATGTTTCCGCAAGTAGCAAAAATGAGAAGAGCCCAGTCCAGACGGCCAGCCACCAGGGTACCCTGCTCAGTGGCACCTCTTTCTTCTCCCCAACTCACTGAAAACATCGCCCCTCCCTTTCCTCGGTCTGCACAAGTGGGAGCAACAGATGGTCTAGCAGGGGTCCTCAGTAGTGAAAGGGAGTTCTCAGACAGGGATAACCAAACAGTTCAGGAATGCCTGTTGGAAGAAGACAAATTCACAGAATTTAGCACTGAGGAAACAGTTGACAGAACAAAAACTCCGTGTTTACAATTTTGAAAATTGAAGCCATCCAAAAGACCATACCAAGGTGGTGTACAACATCAGGCTGATGAAGTTACAAAACATTTTACGTATTTTGCACCCAAATCCAATTAGATTACCCAGGACCACTATTTTGCCTTTTCCCTCAGAGCTTCTTTGTCATATCACAGTGGATTTAATTCAAAGACACACAGTATAATTTTACTATGGATAAACCTTTTCCCACAGCATACTCTTCCCGTAACATCCTGGCCTGTGACCATGAACATGGAACCCACTACCTGCTTGGATGGGAAGGAAGGGAAAAGCTGTACCTGCTTACCCATCTTACATGAGACATTCCATAACCCACCATAGGCATTTACTCATTGCACAGACGTTTTTGGAATCAGACTCCAGGGCTACAAAATAAAATGGAAATTGAGATGAGAACAAACAGAAGTATCTGGGACATCCCTACTACATTATATCTACATTGTATCTAGCTGTATGGCTCTAGAGGAAGTAGGAACAACAGCAAAGGGAGGATAGAGAAAGTTTCACAAAGAAAATGGTTGTTGGGGCACCTGGCTGGCTCAGTGAGTTGAGCATGTGACTGTTGATCTCAGGATCGTGTATTTGAACCCCATGTTGGGTGTAGAGATTACTTTAAAAAAAAAGGGGTGGTTGATCTTGGTCTAGGATGATAATAAGGAACCATTCAAGCCCCCAACCTGTGTGACAGTTAATGTTCTTATGTTCATAATACTCTTCCAAAGTATTTCTGGGAATCCCAGGATTGCGTATGTTACACAAACTGTCATGGTTGTTGCTCGTCCCTCAGCTGGACTCTGGCACTGGACTGGCTTCCATTCTCTGCAGCCACCTTTTCACCACTTTCTAATTGCTTTTCCCTTTCTCCCTATAACCTGCACCCCAACCATGGACAGGACCCTCTCTCTTGATCCTGTGAGGCACAACTAAAATCAGGCTATAACTTCAAACAAATCTTTTACCAAAGGCCTGAGGAAGAGAGAAAGGTATTACTACACAACCCTCACCCACCCACCCCCGAAAAAACTCTAAACTTATCATTGTACTCATTGTCTTCTACAGTCTGTTGGCCGCGTACTTGCTTGAAGGCTGCCCCAAGTCTCTCCATAGCTCTGACTTGTGCCAGATTGCAGGTAGCATTTTACCTCCCCTAGAAGGGAGAGATTCTCGAATCCCTTGTGAAGGGGACTCATGAGGTCCCCTTACATGAGTCCAGGCCCCCTGCTCAAAAAGAGCTTGATCTGCAGTAATGCATCTCTGCCCACAGAAGACAGGGTTCTTCATAATGAAGGATGTTATCCTTTCAACAATTTTAATCTAGAAGGAAGATTTTGTTTTATTTTAGTCTCCATTGAATCATGAGAAAACATCCGATAAACCCACTTTGAGAGACATTCTATGAGACTGGTACTCATCAAAAGTCATGGAAGACAAGAGTCATCAAGGTCTTGAGAGGCGAGGAAAAACTGAGGAACTGTCACAGATGGGAAGAAACTATGGAGACACAGCAATTAAGTGGAAATGGGAGCTTGCATTGGATCTGGAGCAGAACAATGACACTGGAGGAGAATTGGTGAGACTTGAATAAGGTCAGTAGTTTAGTAGTTAATAATATTGTACTGATACTGATTTCTTTGTTTTGTAATTGTGCTGTGGTTACGTAAGTTGATAACTTTAAGGGAAGCTGGGTACAAGAGACATGAATTCTCTGTACTATTTTTTGCAACTTTCTGTAAGTCTAAAACTATTTCAAAATAAAAAGGTTTTTGTTTTTTTTTTAAGATTTTATTTTTTTTATTTGTCAGAGAGAGAGACACAGTGAGAGAGGGAACACATGCAGGGGGAGTGGGAGAGACAGAAGCAGGCTTCCTGCCAAGCAGGGAGCCCAAACACGGGGCTCAATCCCAGGACCCTGGGATCATGACCTGAGCTGAAGGCAGATGCTTAATGACTGAGCCACCCAGGCACCCCAAAATAAAAAGTTTTTTAAAGTACCGTTAGCACCCATCAGATCAATAAACTTGTAAGTCTTGACAATATCAGTAACTGGAAAGGACATGTAGCAAATTAAACACAAATACTGCTAGCGTAAGTGTCCATTGGTACAACCACTTTGGAGAGTATATAGGAATATTTGACAGCATCTAGCAAAATTGGAGATACATAAGCATTACAGCCAAGTGACTCCATGAGTATGGAAATGCTCATACATGCGCTCAAGGAACCATGTATAAGAATGCCCATCACTAATTTTTTTTAAAAGATTTTATTTGTTTATTTGACAGAGAGAGAGCATAAGCAGGGGGAGTGGCAGGCAGAGAGAGAGGCAGGCTCCCCGCTGAGCAGGGAGCCCATGTGGGACTTGATCCGAGGACTCCGGGATCATGACCTGAGCCAAAGGCAGACACTTAACTGACTGAACCACCCAGGAGTCCCATCACTAATTATTTTAACAACAAATGCTTGGGGGGAAAAGGAGACTGGATAAATCAATTGTGATACATTCACACTGTGGAGTGAACACTATATATAGCAGTGAAAATGCAGGGACTAGGGCCTGTATGGACCAGCATGGATGAACCTAACAAGGAATTGTGAGTGAAAATCCAAGTCACAAAAGGATACTGACAATAATAACTGGACAATAATACCATTTATATAAAGTTTAAAACATGCCCCAGGGGCTCCTGGGTGGTTCAGTTGGTTAGGCGTCTGCCTAATCAGACACATGGAGCAGGAGACTTTGATCTCAGTGTTGTGAGTTCAAGACCCATGTTGGGCATAGCCCTTACATTAAAAAAAAAAAAAAAACTTAAAAAAAGTCTCAAATATAATTTGGTGATAGATATTAAAAGCCTCCAAGTATGCATATTATTTAGCCTATTAACTACCTGAATAGTAATCCTAGGGAATTAATCAGAGATAGAAGGTAATAATCACCTTATTAATTATAGCAGTGAAAAATTAAAACAGTGTTAAAGTCACATAGCAGAAGTTTGATTAAATAAGTCATGAATGTATTAGGCAGTTATTAAAAATCACATTGTAAAAATGCAGAGGTAAGAACACTTTATAAGGGACACCGGGATGGCTTAGTCAGTTGAGCATCTGTCTTGTGCTCTGGTCATGATTTCAGGGTCCTAGGACTGAGGGGAGCCCAGTGTCAGGCTCCCTGCTCAGCGGGGAGTCTGCTTCTCCCTCTCCCTCTGCCCCTCCCCAACCCCCGCTCGTGTGTGAACTCTCTTTCTCAAATAAATAAAATCTTTTTTTAAAAAAACATTTTATACTATATTGTTAAGTTTAATAAGCAGGCTAGAAAATACAAATGAGTATAATCCTAATTTTTGAGAATATGTAAGTATACATATATAATACATAGGAATGTACACGAAGAGAAAGTTGGAAGATTTTTGTGTTAGTCAGCTTAGACCGCCATAATGAAGTACCACAAACCAGGCAGCTTAACCAACAGAACCTTCAGGGCGCCTGGCTGGCTGCATCAGCAGAGTGTGCATTCATTCCTTGAACTTGGAGTCATGAGTTCAAGCCCCATTGGGCATAGAGCTTACTTAAAAAAAATAAATTCAAACAACAGAAACTTATTTTCTCATCGTTTTGGAGGCTGGTCCAAGGGCACGGTGTCAGCAGGGTTGGTTTCTTCTGAGGCCTCTCCTTGACTTACAGAAAGCCACCTTCTTCCTCACTGTGTCGTCCCTCAGTCTGTGTCTTCCGAGTCCCAGTCACCTCTTCTTATAAGGATACCAGTCATGTTGGACTGGACCTATCCTATGACTTCATCTAACCTTTATTACTTCTGTAGGGCCCCATCTCCAAATACAGTCACATTCTGAGGTACTGGGAGTTAGGAGTTTATTTTTTTATTTTTAAAGATTTATTTATTTGACAGAGAGAGAGAGATCACAAGTAGGCAGAGAGGCAGGCAGAGAGAGAGGAGGAAGCAGGCTCCCCGCCGAGCAGGGAGCCCGATGCGGGGTCGATCCCAGGACCCTGAGATCATGACCTGAGCCGAAGGCAGCCGCTTAACCCACGGAGCCCCCCAGGCGCCCCCAAAGGAAACTTTACTTGCAGCAAATCCGGAGATCATGGGGAATAATTTCCAAAGTTGTGACCCCCCCTCCCCCCAGCAGGGGTTAGGGGATTGTTTTAACTTAGGGCTTAGGATAAATATACAGAAAGGGAAGCTTTGTCATTGCATGCGAAGGTAGGCATAAGGTACTTAGAAACCATGCCTGTACAGTCATCCTTGTTATGTTAATGAGCTCGGCCCCTCCCTGGGCTGACTTTAACATTATCACGAAGCGGAGGTAAATGTGGCACAAGGGGAAGGGCAGTGGGCGCACTCTTAGAGCAGAGGTAACCCTGATGGGGTCCTGGGCTCATGTAAGGAATGCAGGGCCTTGCTTGTTGATACGGCTGAAACCTAATCAGTTGACCCTTCATCCAGGCTTCTGCAGAGACAGAATATGTATTAGTGGGTCTGAAAAGAAACAACAGTTGATTAGGGAGAAACCGTTCTCTAAAAAATAAGCTTTACATTTTCTGCTTGCTCTAGACTCATTAACCCTATGGGCACACTTTCGATCCTGCAAAAACAACTCGAGAATGTGTGTTAGGCCCATCTTTACTCTTCAAAGAGCACAGGGAGTTTTACCATTGGTTTATTGCCTCTGATATGGTTAGGGTATTTCCTGGCCTGGTAGAGACTGTGGTTCTTTGCAATTCCCTTTGTTCCCTTAAAATCCTTAACTGCCCAGGTCTTTGCATTTCTCGGTAATCCTGACTCGTCCTAGGAAGTTCTGCAACAAGTGTGCTTGGGTGAGTAGAGCCAGTTGGGCATAGATCATAGAAAATAGCTGGGGGCCTAAAATGACTTCTCTTGTGTCACAAAAGCTATGTCTTTTTCCGGGGACCCCTAAATCTTTCTGCTTACATCTATCCCCTATTGAGTCCAACTCTTCGAATACAGCAGTGTCATAAAGACTTCAAAGCATGCCATCATGCCCATCCCCATTTCTTACCCAAAAACGACCAGTATTAACACTAGGTACCATCATTCCAGACATCTATGTGTCCATCTATCATAAGCTTTTGGTTACAAATAAAACAACAGACTCTCTATAATTTAAGCAATGTTACCAAAAGGAACATGTAGGAAGACTATGGACTAGTTCACGGAATCTATGGAAAAGCTGCAAATCTGGTCTTGAAAAGGACAAGAGCTAAGGCAGCTGCCAGAGTCTGTGGAAAGGACACTGGTATTCAGATCAGTAAGCCTCAGGTATTTGTCATTCTGTCGTTATGCCCAAAATTTAAATTCTTAGCTTAAAAAAATTTTTTTTTTAACATTGAAGACAAACCTGGGACTCTTGGGTGACTCAGTTGGTTCATGATCCCAGGGTTGTGGGATTGAGGCCGGAATCAGACTCTCTGCTCAGTGGGGAGCCTGCTTCTCCCTCTACCTCTGCCTCTCCCCCTGCTTGTGCTCTCTCTCTATCTCTCTATCTCTGGCCAAAAAAACAAAAACAAAAACAAAAACAAACAACAACAACAACAAACGATGAAGACAAACTACAGGGCAGACATGTTTACCCCATGGCTATTTCTCTTAATTATCGCCAGCAGAAACACCTTTTGTTTGGGGAGCTATGTGGGCAGTTACAGGGAATGAATCATGATGGTTTAGAGAATGACTTGCTAATTTTACCTAAATGCCTTAAAGAAATCTTTCATTTTCCTTGGAGATTAATAATTCCAGGGTAGGATTGGCAGAAGAGATCTTTGTCAGATTGCCCAATATGAGACTAAAAGCCCCTGGTATTCACCATACCGCTCAGGAAAAAATGAAAATTTTTTTCTCTCTCAGGAAAAAGATTAAAATAAGAAATGATTCAAAAGCTATAATTCAACAATAAAAAAACAAACAGCCCAATATGAAGATGGGCAAAAGACTTAAACACAGAATTTCCTGAAGAAGATAAATAAAAATTCAATAAGCATATGAAAAGATGCTCAACATCAATAATCAGAAGGGAATGCAATTCAAAACCACAAGGAGGGGGGGCCTGGCTGGCTCAGTCCATGGAGCATGCCGCTCTCCTCTCCGGGTTGTGGGGTTAAGCCCCATGTTGAGTGCAGAGATTACTTAAAAATCTTTAGAAAAAACACAAAGAAATACCACCTCACACCCATTAGAATGACTACTATTTTTGGAAGTAGGCTCCATACCCAACCTGGGGTTGACCTCACGACCCTGACATTAAGAGTCACCTGCTCTACCAGCTGAGCCAGCCAGGCACCCCCAGAATGACTATTATATTTAAACAACACCAGAAAAAAACTCTTTTTTTTTTTTCTTTAAGATTTTATTTATTTATTTGACAGAGAGAGAGATCACAAGTAGGCAGAGAGGCAGGCAGAGAGAGAGGAGGAAGCAGGCTCCCCGCCAAGCAGGGAGCCTGATGCGGGCCTCGATCCCAGGACCCTGAGATCATGACCTGAGCCAAAGGCAGAGGCTTTAACCCACCAGAAAAAAACAAGTGTTGACAAGGATGTGAAGGAACGGAAGTGCTTGTGCACTGTTGGTGGGGGTGTGAAATGGTACAGCCACAGTGGAAAATGGTATGGAGTCTCCTAAAAAACTAAACATAGATTACCACGTGGTCCAGAAATTCACTTCTAGGTATATGACCAAAAGAACTGAAAGGAGGAACTCAAACAGATATTTTTACACCAACGTTCCTAATACACAGTAACCTGAAGGTGGAAACAACCCAAATGTTCAACTTTAAAAAAGGATGAATTCTAATGCATGCTGCAGCCTGGATGAAACTTGGCGACATTGTGCTCAGTAAAATAAGCCAGACACAAAAGGCAGGTGTTATAGAAAGTACCTGGAATAGGGAAATTCAGAGACAAAAGATAGAACAGTGGTTACCAGACACTGGGGAATGGGAAATGGGGAGTTACTATCTAGTGAGTACAGGGTTTCCATTTAGAATGATGGAAACATTTTGGAGATGGATGGTGGTGATGATTTCACAACTATGTGAATTTTTAAAAATATTATATTTATGTATTTCATAGAGAGAGAGAGAGAGTGAGCACAAGCAGAGGGAACAGGAGAGGGAAAAGTGGTCTCCCTGCTGAGCAGGGAGCCCCATGCGGGGCTGGATCCCAGGACCCTGGGATCATGACCTGAGCCAAAGGCAGAGGCTTAATCAACTGAGCCCCCCAGGTGCCCCATATGTGAATGTTCTTAATACCCCTGAAGCGTACACTTAAAAATGGTGGAAATGGTAACTTTTACGTTATATTTTAGCACAACAAAAGCAGTCTTAAAAAGTGATGACGGTTGTTTTTTATAAGACATGTGTGCAACTTTTTCAGAAAATTGAACGTTGCATTGTTAAAAATATGTAATACTTGCAATTTCTTGAGACAATTATGCCAATTTATTTTCAATGTTGCATGTGAAGCAACTTCAAATGAAATAATAAAATTATAAAGAATTGTCATTTTTACCAATTGTTTTTGTCCCAGGCAAGGTTATAAAAAGGGTCCAAGTAGTTCCCCCTTTGAGGCAGATTCTAAGGGAGGAAAAATCTATTAGTTGATGCCCACTCCATGACAAATTTAAAAGATAAATAACAAGGTGGATCCAGATCTCCCTAGACATTTGGGGGAAAATAGAAGGATAAGAAATATCACAAGACTGCAGCAGGGGTCATGTGATATTATTTTGGTTGTAGAATATAAAGAGGGCAAAATAACCCTTTGAATGACTTCTCAATAAGCTAGATGTAAACAAACAAAAAACCCATGAGATGACCGTGTTCGTGCATTTTCAGTGACCAGTGCAGTATTGTCAGCTGTATGCACACTGATGCACAGCAGCTGCTAGAACTTTTTCATCTTGCATAACTGAAACTCTAAACCCCTTCGATAGCAACTCCTCATTTCCCTCCCTTCTCTAGCCACTGGCAATCACCGTTCTGCTTTCTGTCTCTATGAGTCTGCCTACTTTAGAACCTCATATAACTGGAACCATGCAGGGGTGCCTGGTGGCTCAGTCGGTTAAGCAACTGCCTTTGGCTCAGGTCACGATCCCAGGGTTCCTGGGAATGAGCCCCACGTTGGGCTCCCTGCTCAGCGGGAGACTGCTTCTCTCTCTGCCTCTGCCCCTCCTCCCCCTGCTAGTGGGCTCTCTCTCTCTCTTTCTCTCTCACTCTTCTCTAATAAATAAATAAATAAATAAATAAATAAATAAATAAATAAATAAATCTTAAATAAATAAATAAATAAATAAAATCTTAAATAAAAGTGGAATCATGCAATATTAGTCTATGACTGGTTGATAAGCTGTATATTTATTGTTCACTGATGAGCAGCATTCATTCCCATCTCCTTCTATTACAGAGGTCTTGAAACTATATTTTCCAGATTCCCTTGCCTCCAGGGTCCTGTGTTTAATCTATATTTTGCTAATAATATACACTCACCATGCTTTGGGAAACCCGAGGAGAGTGAAAGAGGTTCTTCCTCTGCCAACAGCGGTATGCAGGCTTACGCAGATGTGAGTTTTCTCAAGGGTTGACAATACTCTGCATCCCACTGCTTTGAAGCAGATGCAAAGGAATTTGTGACTTTGGCAGTGGTTTCCTGACCTGTGGGTGGTATTGGAAACTTTCTGACCTCTGGATTAAGGTATGTGATGACCAGAGCCAAAGGCAGATGCTCAACCAGCAGAGCCACCCAGGTGCCTCTTTTTGGTTCTTATCTTAAAAAAACAAAAACAAAATAAACAACATTAAGGGCCAAGACAATTCAAAGGGGGAAAGAATAGTCTTTTTAGCAATGGTGTTGGAACAACTGGATAAACACATGCAAAGGAATGAAATTGAACCCCTACCTTACTCTATCTTCAAAAGTTAAATCAAAATATATCATAGACCTAAATGTAAGACCTAAACTATAAAGGCTTAAGATTTACGTAAGTATACATCTTCATGACCTTGGATTAGGCAGTGGTTTCATAGATATGAGAAGCAACAACCAACCAAGGGGAAAATACAAACTGTGCTCCTCAAAATTAAAAACTTTTGCGCTTCAGAGGACACCATCAAGAAAGTGAAAGTAAAACCCACAGAATGGAAGAAAATATTTGCAAATTATGTATCTGATAAGGATCAAGTATCCAAAATATTTAAAGAACTCTTAACAACTCAACAGCAAAAAGACCCTAATAACCCAATTTTAAAACGGACCAAGCATCTTGAATAGACGTTTCTCTAAAAAAAAGATACAAATGCAAACAATCATACGAAAAGGTGCTCAACGTTGTTAGTCATTAGGGAAATGCAAATCAAAACCACAGCGAGAGGGGTGTGTGGGTGGCTGAGTTGGTTGAGCATCCAGCTCTAGGTTTTGGTTCAAGTCACGATCTTGTGGGTCATGAGGCGGAGCCCCACATCGGGCTCCGTGCTTCCCAGGGAGCGTACCTGAAAATTCTCTCCCTCTGACCCTCCTCCCACTCTCCCTCTCTCTCAAATAAATAAATAAAATCTTTTAAAAAGTCACAAAGGCTAACCCACTAGAATGGCTAGAATGAAAAAGACAGATGGAAAAGTGTGGGCAAGGATGTGGAGAACTGGAATCCTCATGCACTGGAGTGGGATGTAAAACACACATCTGATGTGGAAAACAGTTTGACAGTTACTCAAAAAGTTAAACATAGTTCTATAGGACCCAGCAATTCTGCTCATACATATATACCTAAGAGAATTGAAAACTTAGATCTACACAAAAAATGGAACACAAATGTTCACAATAGCATTATTCATAATAGCCAGAGAATGAAGTATCTGTTTTTTTGTGAGGTGTCTGTTCAATTTTTTGCACATTTTTGCTGTTTTGGAAATAGGTGCAGTTGACAAGGTTCACATAAAATATAACCACTAATCCTTCACCTGTCAGTGCTCAACCCTGGGATTACAGGGAACCAAGTTTCCTGCACCATCTGCTATGTTAAAACATGTAGAGAAGAATCTGTTGGAAGGGACTTGAATCTACAGTCTAATAGTTGGCACTTTAATCAGGATTGTTACTAGCGATTGTTTTATTCTTTTATAGCAACTGGTCCCTGTAATGCTCATGATCTATTGGTCTCTATAGTGCTTGTATGAATACAGTGGTCAGATCTGTTCTTTCACACCTACTGAAGCTGCTTCACCATCAATCTGCTTCTCATTGTTTGATCCCTTCCCCTTCACCCAGACTTGGCAGGCTGGCTGCTGCCAGAGCCTCTCAGGTGACCTGAGAGAGAGTTCACTGACTGCAAGAGATCAATCGTGGGCTGAGTAGCATCCTTTGGGCAGAGATAGAACTTGGCTTTCTTGGTACTTTTCTGGTTTGAAATATCTACTAATGCTTGCCAGGACAAACTCCTCAAAATTCTCCATCTGGGCCTCCTTTTCCATGTTCTCATGGAATCGATGAATCAAGGATTGATGAATTAACTAGGTGGAGGTTTGTCAGTGAAGTCTCCCTATGGTTTGCTTTATAAAAACTACATGGATAGAGAGAGGAAAAAAAAAACCAGATTGGATTGTCTCCTTTGGAGAAGTTTAAAAGTTGGGATGGATCGCTAAATCTGAGTTACCCATTTAGAGCCACTGGCATGAGCCCATTGGTCATGGCAACAGATTAAGGAGGCCAACGTGGGTGAGTGGCTGTGTGAGCATCAGGGGAACAAGGCTGCCCTGTAAGCCTATCTTACCCCAAATAATAGGTCGAATGCCATTTCTAGGTAATGCCATTTCAATAGACAAACGATGGCATCTCCAGTTCCTGGGTCCTCTTAGGAAGGCAAATTTTTGTAGTTCTTTGTTTAATATTTTCTAATTAAGCCTTGCCAGCATTCTGAGCTTTTTAGTTATCATGGCTTATCCCATTTTTAGGAATTTCTTAATGCTGACCTTTTTTTTTTTTTTTATGATCAGTAATGCTGTGGTGATTGTTATCTTTCCTCCCAACCCATAACACCACCACTGCCATCCCGCTTGCCCCTCTGGGTTGGAATCTAAGGACAGTCCTTCCGGTGACTTGCTTGTAATGGTCTTAGAGTACTCTACCACCCCCTTGGCTATCGACTGTCGACTGTTTCCCCTTGACTATCCCCGACCCTGGTAAGCCCTGTTTGTCCACACTGTCTCCTCTGGGCTATTGAGTTTGGTGAGAGAAAGTCCAGAACAGTGCCTTTTAAGGCTCCTACAAATTCATGCCGCCTGTTCAAGGCCCTCACTGCCCACTGCGGTGTGTTCTGTGTGTGAAGACTGGGCTGTTTATTTGCCTTCGTGCTAGTGAGTGATATTGACATAACTTTCTAAGTGATCCATCGCTTCTAACTTAGTATTATCTTTGCCAAGTTTTAAAGATTAGAAGCTCACCTGCAATTTTATATTTTGAAAATAATGAAGATAGTTGGTTTTGGAAACGTCGATGCTTGTACCATGCTTCCAGCGGTGGTGTAGACGGGGTAAGTGAATGATTTTAAGCGCGACACAAAGAAACATTTTGTACATGTTTCTTTTAGGGAGTGTGTGAGTAAAATATAGTGAATCCGCTAAACTCAATGTTCAGTGATGCCATTGCTTAGAAAGAGGGTTACTTTTAAAAGTAAGCTGAGCTAAAGTTAATTTAAAGAAAAACTGTAATTATGGGGCACCTGGGTGGCTCAGTCGATTGAGTGGCTGCCTTCAGCTCAGGTCATGATCTCAGGGTCCTGGGATCGAGGCCCGCATCAGGCTCCCTGCTCAGCGGGGAGCCTGCTTCCTCCTCTCTCTGCCTCCTCTCTGCCTACTTGTAATCTCTCTCTCTCTGCCAAATAAGTAAATAAAATCTTTTTAAAAAGAGAGAGAGAGGGAGAGACTGTAATGATGTGACTGGCTGGGCAGCCGGCAGGCAGAGGCGTGACGGCGCCCATGAGATGACAGCTTCGATACCACTCAGCGGTCTTCACAGCTTTCTCTCGGGGCCCTCCCAGAGGAAGAAACAGAGAGAGTTATTTAGGCTATGCCAAGAAAAGGGAACCAGACCCTCAACATCGTACTAAAATAGGGCTTACTTCTTGTTTTTGGTCTCTTTGTGTGACATACCTCATGGGTCAGTTTTGTGCCTATCATGTAAGTGGTTATCACGGCTCAGCCAGATTTTCAGTTTATTAACATATTCAGAGATAATAGCAGCCTTTCCAGTTTGAGACCCAAATTTTCAAATTACCTGTAGATGAGGTTGAATCTCCAGTTCGTGTAGCAAGCCAATATAAGAATCTGATTTAGAGGGTTTTTTTTAAGTCATCTCTCTGTCCAACATGGGGCTAGAACTCACAACCCCAAGATCAAGAGTCACTCACTTTACTGAGTGAGCCAGCCAGCAGCCGCCTGCCCCTGACTGAGGTTTCTGTTGTTTTTGTCTGGCTAAACTCGCCTTCCAGGATCAAGTGGATCTGTTGGAGACTCAGTGTTTGGGCGTCCATGAGTTTACCACTTGCCATTTGGTTGGCAGTACCTTATGTTTTCACTTTTCGCCTTACTTGGCTTCCACGCCTAAATTGTAAGTCCTAAGGGAAGAAACCATGTCTTTGTCTTTTTTTTTGAGTCTTCAGTACCAGTATAATAGCTTGTGAAAATAGATACACAGATTTCTATGGGCAGACACCAGGTATATACATCCAGTACTTAGAAAAAAAAACAAAACCCAAAACCCTTCTAGTATGGAAGAGTTCAAGCATGGGCATCATCAACACACAGTCTGACACTTTCTTGACTCTGTTTCGTGGACATATAAGCTGAAGGCTGGGGGAAGAGATCAGTTAAATGTCTGCTTTCTCTTTCCCAAGAGCAAAAGCAACATGCAATAGGCCAGGGGGAAGACACTGTTGCAGGAATTACACAGCAGCCAGAGGGAGGAGAGGCTCCTGGCCTCCACGGCCAGCATTATGTAAGCTATGATGAGCTGGGTGTGCGCCCAAGTGAGCGCTCTGTAGAGCAGGTGCACCGGCCGGGATCTGATACACAAGCCAGCGAAGGTGTGAATCAGGTAATCGGCCTCCACCATCAGAGCCCAGCACAGGAAACCGAACACCTGTCCTGGATGGAGTCCATGCCACCAGGCCGAGAAGGCGAACGTCTGCAGGAGCGGCCAGGCCCCGCCGTGCTGGAATACAAGGCGTCGCAGCCACCGCGCCGTGCTTTGGTTCCACTTTCTCGTGAACAGGGAGAGCCTGTGGGTGGTTTCCAGTGTCCAGATGTCCGCATCGGGGAGGTAGCCCTCCTCCCCGGCGCTGGGGCCAAACCCAGGTCCAAAGCCCGCGGCCTGGAGGAGGGCGTCATCCAGGATCCAGCAAGAGTAGTAGGTGAGTTTGAAGAGCCCGGCTGTGGACCACATGACACGGATGCACTCGAGCTGCCGGCAGTCTGTGAGACCTGCTCCTGCACTCACCACCTTTCCCAAGACCACCTTCAGGCACTCGAGGCCCAGGATCTGCAGACCCCTCCGGCTCAGGGCCCAGACAGAGCGCCTGGGACACCAAGTGCCGGACCCTTGAACACGAGCCTGGAATTTCTGGAAGGAACACAGGGGGCCTCCTAGGAGAGCAGGGAAAAAGAGCAAGTAGCTGAAGTAGGGCAGCGCCTTACGCAGCTGCTCAGACAACGAGCTTCTTTCCCTGATGCCTCTTGATGCTGCCTTCACTTTTCCCTCACGAATGTCCAGGGAGAGGGATGTGACCCTCTGGGTCAAGAGCATGAGGGAAGAAAGAGTGATGTAGAACCTGAAAGAGATTTATTTCAACTGTAAAGACGTTCCATATTTATTTCATCCCATTCCAGTCCCTCACACACCGACCCCACAGGGAACAGCAGCTCTGAACCATAGAGACCGATGTCCGGCCTTAAGGTGCCCCCACAAAGACTCTCAGATTAATTCTCACCACAGGCTACTCTGGGCAGGATCAAAAGGTAAATGGGAAAATGAATCATTAGTCAGAGAGGCAACTAAGAGAATGACAAGGAATATTATGGGGGAAATATTGCTAGGATATTTCTGAGAGCGGCTTCTGTAAGCTCGGATCAGGGACCCGGGAGAAATTTGCCATGGAAGGAACAAAAATTTAGTACTGAAGAGACCATAGGAAGGTGAAGATTTTAAACAAGAACTGGTCTCTGTCAGTAAGATTCTTCAGGCTTTGGGATCTGTGCTGAGGAACCACTGGTGAGTCAAGCTCACTGAGTCATTAGCCAATTGAGGTGTGTTCTTAACCAATCACCTGAACTGCTCCTGCTTCAGTGTCACAAGGTACAGAAGATCCTGCCGGCAAGGTTATTATGGAGAAGATTAGTGAAAATTATATGACGCACTCTACAATCAGGAATGCTGTCCTGTGGAGAGAAAATGGCACTGCTTCCCACATGCCCACAGTTTCTGTTTGTGAGTCTGACGATTTAAGGACAACTGACCTCCCCTAACTTATCCAAACAGCAAGCAAAGTAGCCTCCAAACACTACCAACCCCTGTTTGTGGGCTGAATGTGCTTCCTCCCAGATTCATATGTTGAAGCCCTAACCCCCAGTACCTCGGAATGTGACTGCGTTTGGAGACAGGGTGATTAAGTTAAAATGAGGTCATTGGGGTGAACCCTAATCCAGTATGACAGGCATCCTTATAAGAAGAGGAGATTAGGGCACAGACACACGCAGAGGGAAGACCAGGTGAGGACACATGGAAAGACAGCCATCTACGAGCCAAGGAGAGAGGCCTCGGAAGAAGCTGAACCTGCCAGCACCTTGACCTTGAACTTCCAGTCTCCAGAGGAAGTATATTTCTGTTGTGTGAGCCACCTCATCTTCGGTACTTTGTTAGGACAGTTAGAGCAAACTAATACATCTCAGCTGTGGTTCAGCCTTCTTCCCGTCAACCAGATCCTGTTCAGCTTGCTCCTCCATCCCCTATCAGGTCCCAGCTTCTTACTGAAATCCTAATTCACCACACCCCAGTCGGGACTCCCCACCCCCTACCTGCCTGCCATCTTGCCTCTCCTGAGAAGCAAACCCTTAAGCCTTTGGTGAAAACAGTGAGGATAAAGAAAAGGATTCTGGGTGTGGTAGGGATGGCAGAATGAGTGAACCAGTGGCAAACTAGAATCAGACAGGTGACCCGCCTCGACAGGTCACAGCCCCTGTTCTCTGAATGACCATGGACCCACACCAGGTGGGGTAAGAGAGGAATCCAGGGGTCCACAGTCCTCAAGATCACAGAGATACCTGTTCTCCCCTAATCTGAGTGAGCTCACTGACCCGTGAAAACACTTCTCTGGACGGTAATTAGTGCCTGATTCTGTTTCCTAGACTCGGTAACTACCTTTCACAGCGGAGTCTCAATGAAAGCAAAACCCTTGCATAGCCGCTTCCACGGGAAGACAACAAAGGTTTACAGTGGATTCATACCTTCCCAGTCCTGCAGAAGGGGAGGAGAGGCTCCCGGCTGTGTGTCTAAACCACCCACTCTGAGTTGAGCAAACTGTGCTTAGTCACTGCTAGGCAGACCTCCTCTATGGGCCCTGGGACTCCTGGTTCAATGCCCTTTTCAGGCATAATGATAAGTACAGCGAAGTGCCAGGCACCGTGTGACATGGACAACACATGGTAGTTACTTAGAGTTATATAATCACATTCATAGGAATTATCTCGAACTTAAGAGTCTTACAATACAGGTATTGCTATACACATGCATCTACAAATACACATATG
This sequence comes from Ailurus styani, assembly GCA_002007465.1. Taxonomy (NCBI): domain Eukaryota; kingdom Metazoa; phylum Chordata; class Mammalia; order Carnivora; family Ailuridae; genus Ailurus; species Ailurus styani. The sequence goes on along the minus strand of LNAC01000061.1, from coordinate 3,254,265 downwards.
CACACCTGTTGTTTTTTTAGGAAAAGAAATTGAGGCTGAGAGGTTAAATGACTTGCGTAAGGTCACGCTGCTCCAATGGGCAAGAACTAGGATTCAAACTCGACCCCCAGGTTCTGTCCACTTCCACAGTGGTGCAAGCACAGCCTTGGCTAACCAAGCAAACAGGCCGCTTTACCTCGTGGAAGGATGCTCTCGAAGATAGTATTCGGTATAGTGCAGCCCCAGGTGACAGAGCGTCTGCCAGCTCATCTGAAAGATGAAGGCCCACCTGTGCACATCCTGTGGGCCGAGCCAGGAGATCAGCACCGTGGCCCACAGAGCGGGGATGAGGACAAGCACAGCCAAGGAACCCATGGCCGCCAAGGCCAGGGCCCCCCCTCCAGCCAGGAGAAAGAGGTACCTGAAAGAGAAGGGACAAGTGTGAGACTGACTTGGAATGGTGTGACAAAGGAGTCACACAGATGTCATTCTGGATAATCCAATGCAAGTGAGCCCCACGTATCACCTGAAGAAGCCATACTGTTATCACCCAAAGTCTTCCTTTTGTTTTTCTGAAGGAATGAACTGAAGGAGAAACAGCCAGAGTCCATTTACAAATGACTATTCCAGGAGACAATTTTTCTTTTTAAAGATTTTATTTATTTATATGACATAGAGAGAGAGAGAGCATGAGCAGGGGGCAGGAGCAAAAAAAGAGGGAGAAGCTGGCTCCCCGCTGAGCAGAGAGCCCAATGCAGGGCTCGATCCCAGGGCAACGGGATTGTGACTTGAACTGAAGGCAGATGCTTCACCGACTGAGCCACCCAGCCGCCCCTCAGGAGACGAATTTTGATTCCTACCTCAGTGATCCTGTGAACCTCTCTTTGATGTCCGTCACTCAAGTGGGAACAACACCCCTGACAATCCTGCGGGTGACAATCCAGAAGGTTTCCTGGTGGGGACATCTTAAAAATCTAGTGGCGTGCTGCCTGAATGAAACGTGTTGTAAACCTAGTGTCGAGGACCTAGAACTCTCAGACATCAGCTCGTGGACATGAGCCTCTTTCCTTTTCGCTGGGTGGCACTGACTTGAACCATTCCCGAGGCAGTGGGAAAGGGGATTCCGTGCCTCTCTCTGCTAAGTGTTTGAAAACTCAATTAGAAAATCTTTATATGTGCTCTTCATCCTCCCGACTGCACTTTCAGATCTTAGGAGTTGGTGGGGTTTTTTTCATGTCGTTAAAGACCCGCAGTAATGGTTTGTGGAAACTACCTACCCTGGAAGCTGGCAGATGCTCTAAGGATGTGCAGAGACCTGGGAAATGTCACATGATAAGGTCTCGGTTCTTCTTTCCACTTGAACTTATGACCCCGTGATCAAGAGTCCCATGATCTCCCGAAGGAGTCAGCCAGGTGCCCCTGTTTGTTTTAATTGGTGCCAAATTAATAAATCTGAATGGAGAGGTGTGAAAATAGGTACTGACTAGTCAGGGATAGGAAAATTGAGTCAGAGCAGCCTGTGTCTTCTTGAACATCACAGGGACATGCACACATCGGTGAGATTGTCTCTCTTGGGAGAGACTGGTGGGCACCCCAGTGTAAGATGCTCTATCACATAAGACCTGGGCCGTTCCTGTGCTTCTCTTTGAGCTGACCCACCCCACTTAACACTGTGGACCAAGCCTTTACCTCTTTGCCATGGAAAAATGAGGGGAATACGTATTCCTTACACAGTGAAGCCTAAGGTGGCATTAAAATGTCTACACACGTACAATGAAGGTTACATGATATATTGAGTACTTTATTTTATTCTAGGGATTGTGCTAATAATCCCCACATAAAAAAGTATCTTTATTTAATCCTTAAAATAACCCCATGAGATAGACATTGTTATTTCCATTTCACGGATCAACTTGGATAGAATTTATTCACATACACAAGGACACTCAGGAAGGGAAGGACCCAAGACCCACCAGGCTGTCTCCAAAGCCAGCAACCTTAACCCTATGGGAATTAACCTTTGTTTTTGCACTTGCTTTGCTTTATTATTCGTAATTCTTTCTCAAGAGGAAACTTCTTTACAACGCCCCCCTCCCCCATCTCCTAAATGAAGGTAAGAGCCATCAACCAGTTGTGAATGTGTAATAACAAACTACAGTTTAGTCAAACTCAGAAAATCTGATTATTAGATACAGCTGAATTTTACTTAAAAATCCTCAATGTATAAAAATCTTAATTTCTAAAATAAGTGAATTATTAGGAGGTAGCCCTCTGGCAATGGATTTTCATTTTACAAAAGGATATTCCACAAACTTCTTTAAAAACAAGGACTGTCTCAGGGCACCTGGGTGATTCGCTCTGTTAAGTGTTGGACTCTTGATTTCAGCTCAGGTCTGATCTCAGGGTTTTGAGATCGAGCCCCCGTGTCAGGCTCCGAGCTCAGCATGGAGTCTGCTTATTTTTCTCTCTTTTTCCCTCTGTCCCTCCTCCTGCTCTCTTTTTCTCTCTCTCTCTAAAATAAATAAATTTTTAAAACAAACCCAAAACAGGGATTATCTCTCATGTATAGAATCTACTAGCTAGATCCAAAATCACTTCAGTCAAGTTGCCAAATCTCTAGTGACAACAATTTTTGAACCTTAGATTGAAATATAGCTAATCTAACATAATTTGTTGACTTATTCCATTTCTCTGAGAAACCAAAAGCATTTTAAAAATCAGTTATATACTTTAAAATTTTAATTTTATTGAAAATGATAAAATTCTGTGAAATGAGGACTGTTCCAGAACACGTAGGACATGTTGTGGGTATACAGATGTATCTGACTGGGGAATTCCTATACCATCTCAACAGGTATCTCTCCCCAGAGTTTACTTTTATCCTTTTCCCATTTAATGGGAAACTTTGAGTCAATGGAGTCATGGTGTCAATTTCCAGTCCCATTTCACTCTATTAGAGACACTCATGACCAAGCAATCAATAATGAGTGGTAGTGATAATCACTTAAAAACAATAGAATAACTGATTATTTAATTTTCACGTCTACAGGCCGATCCATGCTTTTTGACCTACTATGGTATTCATAAATGTAAGAGTAAAATGAGCCCTTAAACCTACCTGGCATGGGTGGAAAATGAATCCGTAATGCAGAGATAATTAAACAGAAGTGCAAAAGGAAAAGCAGCCCCTTGATAAAGGGACACAGGATGGAGGAAGAACGGCTGAAGCCAATCCATTGTGAACTGGAACAAAGACTCTGTCCTTTCCAGAGTCCTTCACCGGTGCCTTCCTGTAAGTGAAACCTCAACCAGGCTCTCTTGGATCTTTTTATATGGCTCAGGAAGGCCTGGGTGAGTAAAGAGCAAACAAATCACCAGCGAGAAGCAGCATAAAAGTTGGCTTTCTGATAAAAGGAACTGCACTATAGAAACCAAAACGCATTTTGGGGTTCTATTAAGAATGCATGGAAAACATTGCTTTCAGAAGTTCTCGTTTTGTTTAATTTATGTACTGCATTATTTGCCTTTCCAGTCACCTGACTGTCATATTTTCTTCACTAAGTAAATGAAAAATCTCATTTTCTGGTTGTGGACAGATACCTGGGCAGCGAGGACGTGAGCATGAGGAAGGGAGGCAGGTTCGCAAAGAGCCGGAAGGTTCCTCCCCCCAACCACCATTGTCCTCCTAATGCTATTTCATTTTTTTTTTCATAGTGCCTATCACCACCTCTTCTATATCTATTTCTCAATTAATTTATTGTCTGTCCCCTGCTAGAATGTGAGCTCTACAAGGGAGGAACTTTGTTTTGTTTATTGCTGTATCCCCCGCAAACAGAACAGCCCTGGACATATGCTATGTACTCAGTAAATACCTGCTAAACATTAAAAGGTCTTAAGGAAGTAAAGTGTAGAGAGGCACGTTAGGGAGAAGCTTTTCTTTGGAGTGTGGACAAGAAATACAAGAGACACCACCTAGAAGCAAGAAAAGAACAGGCCATCTCTTTGGTGAGTCCCTGTACTGAGCTCAGAGTATTACACCGATGTACCTGACTGGCCCTTTCTCATCTCTGAAGACACATGCAAGAGCAAACAGCCTTAAATAAAGGACAGGAGAGTACAGCCTAATACAAAAGCATGGAAGGGCAAGGACCATCTCTTAGTGAAAGATAGTTCTACAAAGGAGAAAAAACAGAGAGAGAATCTCTCACTAACTGGAGAACTCCGAGCTAAGTCCCTTCTCCTCTCTGAAACTGAGCTCCTTGATTAAAAAATTAGATATAAGGGGCGCCTGGGTAACTCAGTCGGTTGGACGTCTGCCTTCGGCTCAGGTCATGATCCCAGGGTCCTGGGATCCAGCCCTGCATCGGGCTCTCTGCTTAGTTTGAAGCTTGCTTTTCCCTCTGTTTGTGCTCTCTCTCTCTCTCTCTCTCTCTCTCTCAAATAAATAAACAAAATCTTTAAAAAATTAGATATAATAATGCCTGTCTCAGGCGCCTGGGTGGCTCAGTGGGTTAAAGCCTCTGCCTTCGGCTCAGGTCATGATCTCAGGGTCCTGGGATCAAGGCCCACATCGGGCTCCCTGCTCAGTGGGGAGCCTGCTTCCTCCTCTCTCTCTGCCTGCCTCTCTGCCTACTTGTAATCTCTCTCTGTGAAATAAATAAATAAAATCTTTACAAAAATAATGCCTGTCTCAACAGAATCGTTGTGAAGATTACATAAAGTATGTAAAAGCATGAAGTCTAAAGCTGCTTGATGAATGTAGTTGAGAGTGAAACAGTTGGATAACAGTAAAAATGGTAGCAATTATTGGGCTACCATTTTATGATAGACTGGTGCCAAGCACTAGGAATATAAAGGTGAATAAGGCATGGCCTCTGCCTTCAAGTAGCTCTCAATCTACGAGGGCGATGGAAATGGCAACGAACACTTTCATCAAAGAACTACAGGTGCAGTATACCATGAGTATCCTGTAGTGGGTAAATAAAGAAGCAATTGGGGTGCCTGGGTGGCTCAGTCATTAAGCATCTACCTTTGGCTCAGGCCAGGATCCCCGATCCTGCGATCAAGCCCCTCATTGGGCTCCCTACTTGGCAGGAAGCTTGCTTCTCAACCTCTCCCATTCCCCCTGCTTGTGTTCCCTCTCTTGCTGTTTCTCTCTCTGGCAAATAAATAAATAAATAAAATTAAAAAAAAAATAAGCAATTATCTGCAGAGATAGGGAATTTTTAAAAAGCAAGAGAAATGGAAATGCTTAAATTGGCTCTGGAGGGAGGTTTCCAAACAGATGACAGCTTATTCCAGGCCACAGTTGGCACAAAGATCTAGATGAACAGAACAATGAAGAAGCTCACACAATATGGAACATTTTAAAATATAATCAGGTCCCTCATTAAATTTAACTGTTAGGTACAGAGGAATTGAGTTGCAGTTAATTTGTTAGGGAAGAAGTTATGCTTTTTGTCTTTGAATTAAATATTTATTAATTCCTACTTGTATTTTTCTATTTGTGTTTGGAATCAGTACATTAAAAAAAAAGACTATTTATTAGAGAGAGTGTGCATGAGCAAGGGCCAGGGAGGGGGCAGAAGGAGAAGGAAAAGCAGACTTCCTGCAGAGCAGGAAGTCCAAAACAGGGCTCCAGCCCAGGACTCTGAGATCATGACCTGAGCTGAAGGCAGACACAACCGACTGAGCCACCTAGGTTACCCTGGAATCAGTACATTTTATTTTCAGGTCCCAAGCAGTTTGTAGGTCGCTAAAATCTTATAGGCACTAGACACTGTACCTAATGTTGATAAAATGGTCCTTCTTCTAAGCATGCTATGATGGTTATTGGATCAATTCAGGCTATATTGCTCAGTTTGGTCAAACACCCCTTTAGTAGTTGCTGTGAAGTTTTTTGCTTTTGTTTAGATGAAATTAACATTTAAATCAATACTTGGGGGCGCCTTGGTGGCTCAGTGGGTTAAAGCCTCTGCCTTCAGCTCAGGTCATGATCTCAGGGTCCTGGGATCGAGGCCGGCATCGGGCTCTCTGCTCTGCAGGGAGCCTGCTTCCTCCTCTCTCTGCCTGCCTCTCTGCCTACTTGTAATCTCTCTCTGTGTGTCAAATAAATAAATAAAATCTTTAAAAAATAAAAATAAAAAAATAAATCAATACTTGGAGTAAAACAGATTACCATCCAAAATGTGGCTCTATGTCTACCAATCAGCTGAGGTCCATAAGAACAAAGACTGAGGTTTCCTAAAGAAGCAGCAAGTCTACCTCCAGATTGGGAAAGAGAAACCCTGAGTTTCCAGTGTGTGGATTTTGGATTTGAGACTGCAACATCAACTTTTCCCTGAATTTCCAGCCCATGAGTCTACTTCTACAGATTTCAGGCTTGCCAGCCCCCCTGATCACATAAGCCAATGCCTAAAATAAATGTGTGTGTGTTTGTGTGTGTAATCCTCCCATGGTTGTGTTTCTCTGGAGAACTCTAATACACGTGCCCTAGAATTCTTTCAAATTAATTTAGACAGACATTGCTTGAAAACAGGTAAGTGCTTATATGTGTGGGGACAATAGAATGTTCTAAATTCTTCCATATATTTATTCAATAATTTTTTTTAATATCAACTATGTGTCAGGTACTGTGATCAGTATTTGAATAAAGAGCAGGGACAAATTCTATATGGCTACTTTCATGGTCTTTGGGGGAAACAATAAGATAAAAAAATTACAGCTGCTGAATGGTCCTTTTTTCTTTGCATTTTTCTTAAGTAAACTCTATTGCCAATGTGGGGCTCAAACTTGAGACTCCAAGATCAAGAGTCCCATGCTCCACGAACTGAGTCGGTCAGGCACCTGGATGAGGGGTCCTCTTCTTATCCCATGGAGAAAACCAACAGTATAGCAAGAATGACCTATTTCTATTGGGTGGTCAGAGAGGGTTTCTCTGAGTATGATGATTAGTTTTTTGTATCAACCTAGTTAGGATACCATTTCCAGCCATGCAGTGAAACACCAATCTAAGTGATTTTTTGAAGGTATTTTATAGATGTGATTAAAGTCCATAACCAGTTGACTTTAAAGAAGGGAGATTGCCCAAGATAATCTTAGTGGGGCTGACCCAATCAGTTCAAAGGCTTTAAAAGCAAACTTGGAGCTTTCCTGAAGATATTCCACCTATAGACAATAGCTTCACCGCATGCATGAGCTCCAGCCTGCCCTTCAGACCTCAGACTTGCCTAGCCAGCCCCCACAATCACGTAAGTCAATTCCTTGCAATAAACCTCTTGATTTATATCTCCTAGTGGTTCTGTTTCTCTGGCTGAACCCTGACTCATACACTGACTAATACATCTGAGACTTAAACCCTCATAAGGAGCAGGGCAGGGAGCGGGGCAGGTGGAAGCCGTCTGGGGCAGAGAGTCAGCTTGGCTTCACCGAGGATGATCAGAGAAAGAGGAAGAGGAACATGACAGTGAGGAAGGGGGAAGTAGGCTGGATCTAACCCAGAGCCAGGTGATGGAAAGGGGTTTGGATTTTATAAAGAATGAGAAGTAAAATAACTGGATTGATTTTCAAAGGGCGATTTTTGGCTACAGGAGAATGGCTTGGATGGGGGGTGGAGGGTGGGGATGGGGGTGTGACTTTAGAGGTCGAGGGTGGAGGGAGCCGACTGCCCACGAGAGGTGACGGCTGAGCTAACACTGGGGAGGTGGCAGAGTCTGGCCGGTGAATTACATACAGGGAGGTGAGGAAAGCCTGGGAGGCCTATGGAGTTTCTAGCTTGAGGATCTAGGTCAATGGTGGATCCCTTCACTGAGATGGAGATCAAAGCACTAACTGAGAGCGTAAACCAAAAGCTCTGTTCTAGACGTTTTAGGTTTGATACAACTTTGAGGCATCCACGTGGAGATGCCAAGTAGGCCATGGAATAACCAGATGTGAAGCTGGGTAAAGAGGACAGAACTAGAGACACCAACCCGAGAAAGCCGGCAGGAAGGAAGGTATTTCATCTATGCGAATGCTGAGCTAGCCCAGGAAGAGATGAGCTCACACTGAACAGAAAAGGGCGCAGGGACCCGGCAGAGACCGGAAAGCGGACCGAAGAACAAAACGGTGGGCTCTAACGAGGTCCACACGATGTGTGCCGAGTTGCACTAAGCTGCTGTGTAAAATCCGAGTCTATCCGTCGCCGGACAGCACTGACAATCCCCCAGGGGCCACGTCGGGCTGCCTAGCACCAGCCGCCTCCGCCAGCGGGAGGAGACGCCACCAGCCCCTGCAGGCCCCGCCCCCTGAAAGCCCCGCCCCTGAAAGCCCCGCCCCTCCGACCCTGCCAGGTGCCTCCAATCGCTTGTAGAGATCATCGCTGGACCCAGGCGGTCGTGTCGATCTCCGCTCCAATTGGAGACAGGGCCCACACCATGGCGGAGAAGGCTCAGAAGAGGTGAGTCGGCGGCTTGAGAAAAGCCTATTTCTACACTCCGCAGGCGTGGAGAAGCTGCTTCTGGTTGCCAGCGGTAGGGGCTGAGATGGCGTCTTATCCCAGGCGCTCGGCCGGGGTGGTCGTTAAAGCCCAGACGTGGCGGCTGCTGAAGGAGGAGGCGACCCAGCGGGCGTGAGGGAGGATGGGGACGGGACGCGGGATCCGTGCCAGGAAGGGTTTTGTTCTTCGATCCCGCCGCCCTCCTCCGCAACGCGCCGGCGCAGAGAGGGTCCCCGCAGGCGTTGCGCGGGGAGCGTGTGGTCGCCCACTGCCCCGGGACACAGAGGGACACCCCCGCGCCCCCCAACCCTGCCGCTGTCGACGGCCGGGAGCAGCACCCTCCCTCCTCCGGGCGCTCCGAGACCCCCGCGGAAGGGCTGGCCACACCCCAGTCCCGTCCCGCCCGTCGGGGGCGCGGTGTGCGTGTATCAGCGTGTGTCAGCGTGTGTCAGCTCGTCCAGAGGGGCCCGCGCCCGCCCCAGCACCGTGTGGCATCTTCACTGCTGGAAACGGGGGGTGGCAAGGAGCGGCTTGGGTGGGAGAGGTGCTCACGGTCACGATTTCCGAAAGCAGCAGCGTTGAGCACCCTCTGCTGACTCTTCTTTGAACAGGAAACCCGACAAACCTTGGTTCTGTTTTAATACTTTAAAATGTGGGGTCTTCTTCTCCTGAGGCAGTTATTTTAGTAGGTCCTCGGCTAAGCCTTTTGCTCCCAGCCGTCTGAGCCCACCCCGCCCCCAGCCCCACCAATCCGAGGTGCAGTGGAGTCTACGCGGAGATGTTGGGACTACGTTTTAGTTGGTCCGGTCGTGAATTTAATTATTTTATGCCTCCGGGAGAAGTATTGCTGATCGGACACAAGCTCTACCTGGGTCCTCTCCTTTAGACATCAGACTGGACCGAGGGACACTTGGGAATCGCCCCTCTCCTCACTTGCCTAAGACAAGTTAAATGTTAGATATTGCTCTTTTCCTACAAAATCACAGTGAGAGGAAATTTGAGGAAATGGAAACCTGGAAATAAGATCTAAAACAAGAGGCATTTTATAAAGCTTAGTTTATTTGACCAGGGTCTAATAAAATTGTATTATTTTAACACACACACCCACTCTAAATAAAAAGCATCAGAGGAATAGCATTTACAAATGGTGATGTATTCAAGGACAGCGGCATTCAGCTCTCACAGGAAAAATACTCAACATGTCAGGATGTTTCCAGGAAACTTTCAACTAACAGAAAAGAAATGACTGGTGCTGGGATAATGATGCCCGAGGGATCACCTGCTTCAGGAAATTTCTAGTCTCTGGGCTTCAGTTTTCTCATATATGAGATGAGAGGGTTAGCCATTTCCACTTTCTGTACCGTGGTACTCAAGTTTTCCACGTACTGGGTAGAAAGGTGGTATTTTTTCTGTGACTTCGGCAGAGTCGGACACATAACCCAGATGCATCATTTCTAGAATTTCATTAACTTGTGCCTTATAGAAACTCACTGTAGGTCAAATTGATGGAAACAGATGTAGCTGTGTCTGATTTCACAAATATTTCTTGGAGATAGACTCAGGGATTATCAGTTTTTGGTATATATTCTTTTTCCTTAGAGTTTTATTTTATTTTAATTTTTTACAAAGATTTTACTTTACTTATTTGTCAGAGAGAGAGAGAGCACACAAGCAAGGGGAACAGCAGGCAGAGGGAGAAGCAGGCTCTCTGCCGAACAAGGAGCCATGTGGGACTCTATCCCAGGACATTGGGATCATGACCTGAGCTGAAAGCAGACACTTAACTGACCGAGCCACCCAGATGTCCCTTACTTAGAGTTTTAAAAATACTTGGTGGTAGAAAGATTTGTTCCCTGAAATTTGTAGGAGAAAGAATTGTGTGTGTCTCCCTTTTTTGGTTTTCCCTATCAGTAGGGAAGTTGGTGTGATTTAAGAAAAATATTTTTAGTGTTACTTTGCACTTTTATTAGCAAATATTTAGGGGGATTCTGGAATGTGAATGATGGAGAGACATGTTAAAGTTTGTACCCTGCTAACTCTCAGAGCTTTATTTCTGGTCTAGAACTCTCATGAGGTCTGTGTTTTCACTTTCTTACTGGGTCTTTCTCTTGAATTTTCTGTGGACCCTCAACCTGAATTAATCTAAAATTTAACAAAGTAAGTTCATTTTTTTCATATCCTACTTTTCTATGTACTGATGATTTTCAGATCTTCTGACAGATTTACCAAGTACCTAGTAATCATCACATAATCTGTTGTCGTGTCTTCTCCTTCTTTTGTCTTAGAGATCTTCCCCTTGAAACTCTCTATCATCTTTGCTCTCTGAGGCTGATACATGGCTGTTGTCCTGATAATTTCCTTCTGTCCTCACACACTGGGGCCTCTGTTTCTAGAATTTATCTCCTCTGGGCTTTCTTTTATTTAGCTTAGTACATCCTTCCGCAGCTTCCTAATAAAGAGTACTTAAGAGATAAATTTTTTTTTTTAAGTTCTTGTAAGTTTGAAAATGTCTTTTATTCTCCTTCCCTACTTGAGCACTAGTTTGGCTGGCTGGATAGGTAGCTCTAGTTTGAACATAGTTTTTGCTTAGCATTCTGTAGGTATTGTGTTCTGGTTTTCTAGCCTCCAGGATTGGTATTGCAGACTCTGATGCCATTCTGATTATTTTAATCCCTCTGCGTGACTTTGGTTTTGGTTTTGTTGTTCTGAAAACTATAAGGATCTTTAGCATGGCATTCAGAAATTTTAAGATGATGTTACTTGGCATGGGTCCTTTGCATTTTCATCCTTTTAGAGTTGAGATTAATATCCTTTAGCAGTGGGAAATTTTCTTGTCTTATTCTTTAATAGTTTTTCCTACAAATTCTTTTCTCCTTTTGAGATTTTTTTTTCTTTTCCTTAGAGAGAGAGAGAGTACAGTGGGAGGGACAGAGGGAGAAAGAGAGAAGCAGACTCCTGGCTGAGCTGGAGCCTAGTGCAATGCAGGGCTCTATCCCAGGACCCATGAGATCATGACTTAAGCTGACCCAAGAGTTGGACGCTCAACCTACTGAGCCACCCAGGCGCCCCTTGAGGTTTCTTTTATTTGGATTCTCTAATTTTCTCATTTTTCTGTCTTATTTTCCTTCCCCCCCCCATTTTGTTGTACTTTCTGGAAGAGCTCTTTTTTTTAACCTGACTCCTAGTGATTTCAAATTTTGGTCATATTTTTAATCTCTAGGAGCTCTTTCTTAGACTTTGTTCCTTTTTCATAGACTTTGGTCTTGTTTTATGTAGTAGTGTCTCTTATTTCTCTGAATCACAAGCTTTTATTTTTCTTAATTTTCTTTTACTACCTGAATTGTCTGTGTTTCCCCAACCAATACTTTCCTTTTTATTTTGCTTTTTTCCTTTTTAGTTGGAGGCTTTCCTGATTTATCTGATAATCTCTGGGTCGGTCCATTATTAAGAATGAGAACTAAACAACTGGAAGGGGAGCTGGTGGCTAAGCTAAACAACACAGGGGAAGGGGAGTTGGTGGGCTCACTGTTGCTCTGTCATCATTACCTACCTCTCGGCCTGGGGATCACGATTTGAGGGAGACTTTTTAAGGAAATAGGGATAAAGTTTCACCCTGATTATGGAAATGAATCCAGGACCCCCTTAGCACCTGGTGTTAAGAAAATTTTATCACTCTCCTTTTTGTTTTGTTTTATTTATTTATGTATTGAATAGGCGGTGCATATGTGGGATTCAAAATGCAAACAGCTAAAAAATGGGCATGTAATGAAAAAGTTTCCATATACCATTGTGTCCATGCTATCCACCTCCTCTCTCTGAAGGTGATAAATATTACTAGCACCTTGTTTGTTCCTCTGGAGTTGGTTTGGAAATACTCAAGCAAATATAAATATTCATCATTTACACACTTGGAGTTGTATTGGTTACATCAGTTGTAAAGATGCTCAAAAGTTAGAAAAATTTGATGTACTAATTACTTAAAATATTTTGTTAGGATGGCAAGCATGTCCTATTTAAGTTTATGTTACATATAATGAAAATTTGCATTCATCAAGGAGGTCAAATATAAAAACATGAACCTGTCTCAGAGTAAAACATTTGGAAAAAAAGAAAACCTGGCAATAACAATTTTTTAAACCAAAGAAGTGTCCAAAAAAAGACATGAAAAACAAATAGAAAGTACCATTAATACTTTTATACTATCTACTATAAATTAAAAATAAGCAAATATTTTTATACACGAATACTTGCAGAACCTAAAAAATAATTTTGATATGAGTGGGATCATTACAGTCTACATTTGTGGTTCTTACTGGTTGCAAAACATATTTGCTAAAATAAGAAAACAAGTTTTTAGAGAATTTATAAACCAAAGCATTAACATTTTGGTCAAGAAAGTTTCCAACTCTTTTATATAGCAGGTTTTAATAATTTACTTGAAATGCATCATTCATGGCTTAGAAACATAGTTGATAGGTTTTGTTGATCTTATGGAGCCAGAACAGGTTAAGGATATTAAACATTGTACTGAAGGTCTTAGCCAGGGCAATAAGGCAAGAAAAAGAAATAATGTGCATACAGATTGGAAGAGAAGTAAAACTGTCCCATTCACAGACAACAAAATTCTTTTTGTGAGAAACTCCAGAGAAGCTATGTGAACTGAGTGGGTTTAGCAAGGTTTTAGGAAACAACGTCAATATACAAAATTATCGTATTTCTTTCTTGCATTTTTTTAAAGTAGGCTCCACACCTAGCATGGAGCCCAATGGGGGGTTTGAACTCACCATCCTGAGATCAAGACCTGAGCTGAGATCAAGAGTCCAACACTTAACCAACTGAGCCACTCAGGCGCCCCCAAAATTACTGTGTTTCTATATACTTGCGGTGAACAACTAGAAATCAAATTTTGAAAAATCCAAATAGGAGTATAAAGTGAAAATAGCTAACATGGTATTGCTGCTATTTTATAGAAGCTGAGTGCACATTTAACACCATGAATAATATCACTACTGCTAAGGAAAATACTTAATAAGAACAAATTACCAAATGATTATCAATTTAAGAGGGAAGTCATTTGGTACAGTTCTGCATGTCAGCTCATGGACCAGGTAAGGCAGCATTTAGCTAGATTCAGCTGTGTCAAACAGGATATCACAGAATATCAAAAGCATCAGTAAATTACTTGGAAGTTATTAATTTTAGGACAATTTGCACTCCAATTTATATCACTCAATGAACAGTTTTATATATAGTTATAGAATAAATAGGAATCTTTGAATAGGAAATTTTGAATTTCTACATTGATTTCTATATTAATATTACCTTGCTGGTTGTTAAGTACTTTGCATGTACATTCTTTTTTCTTTTTCACAAAAATAATGGTGTATTATATACCATCCATTTTCTGGCTTTGACTTTTTTTTTTACTTAATATAGCTTGGAAATTGTTCCAGATCTTTACGTAAAGGACTATTCTTTCTTTTTTATGACTGTGTATTAGACTGTGGTGTACCATAGTTTATTAAGCAGTCCCTTATAATGGGTAGTTAGGTGTATTCAGCTTTATCCTATTTGGAAACAATGCTGGTGTTAAAAGAATCCAAAGCGTCTTTTCTCTAGCATTTTATTTTTATTATTTTTTTAAAAGATTTATTTATTTTAGAGAGAGAGTGCGTGCAGGGGGTGGGGGCAGAGGGAGAAAGAGAATTTCAAATAGACTCCCCGCTGAGCACAGAGGCTGTTACAGGGCTCAATCCCATGATCCTGAGATTATGACCTGAGCAGAAAGCAAGAGTCAGTCGCTTAACTGAGCCACCCAGGACTCCCTCAAGCATTTTAATAAGGTATCATTATTGATTTTAGCCAATGGATGGTATGCCTCCTGAGAATTTTATAATGTATTAAGAACCTTATTCTCTTAGAGTTTTTTAATCCATTTTTTAAACCTTTTTTTTCATTGCAGTGTCAAGATAGCTTCTATAATAATATTTTTAAAACATCCCCATGGTGAATATTACCTTTTTCTTTCTACAGTGTGAAGATTGCTCCTGGAGCAGTTGTGTGTGTAGAAAGTGAAATTCGGGGTGATGTAACCATAGGTAAGAAAATAGTTTATTAGTGTTGTTTCTCAAAAATTGATGTAATTTATTTCAGTGCTTTACAGTTAGTTAGGTTTTATGTATTTGTCTGTTGCACTGATGTCTTACTTTTATTGACAAAATAATAGTATTTTTCCTGTAAGTGTTGAATATTTCTAAAAGAATGAAGTCTGATGGACACTTTTTAAAGATTTTACTTTTAAGTAACCTCTATGCCCAACATGGGGCTCAAACTCAAAACCTTAGATCAAGTCTCATGCTCCACCTACTGAGCCAGCCAGGCCCTCTGATGGACGCTGTGTTTAAACTTCTTTCTGATAAACTAATGAGGCAATAAAAAAAAGTCATTCATTTATTTGAGAAACATCCAGTTGTGTCCCTACTGTGTGCCAGGCACTATGCTAGCACTAGGGACGCAGCAGTGAACACAGCACACAAGGTACTGCCTTCATGGAGCTTATGTACTACTGTTAAGAGTGTGGACTGTGGAGTCTGACAGACCTGGGTTAGTGTCCTGGCTCTTTACCTACTAATTTACCTTGATTAGACTGCTTAACCTCGCCAACCTTCATTTTCCCCATCCATGTGTAATTTGTGGGTTTTAGAATTTAGAATTAGGTTCAGCTGCATATAGTCGTGGCTTCAACTCTACAAAGGTTTATTCTTTTATATAAATAAGTATAGAGGTAGGCAATTCAGGGCTAATTCGTTGGTTGTCCAGGAGCTCCGGCCTTGTAGGCCAGGAGGCGATAGCAAAAGCCCCAAGAGTGATCTTGGTTAAGAAAAGGGAGAAGTGGACACAAAAGGGTGTACCTCCCAGTTGAGTTAGCTTCCTTTAAATAGTCTTCCTGAAAGTTCCACACAATTTCTGTATACACAGTCTATGCCTTGGATTTAGTGTCATGGACACATCTAACTGCAGGGAAACCTGGGAGATGATAGTCTGAACTGGGCGCTTTGCGTCCCCTAGTCCAATAGGGTTCTGTTACCAGGGAAAAGGAAAGCATGGATATCTAGTGGCAGTTAGCAGTTTTTGTGACATGCAAAATAGGAGTGCCCACCAAATAGGTTTTTGAAGGATTCAATAAGAGAATGTTTGCGAAAGTCATTGCCCAAATCCTAATAGTAGCTAACCGTACTGTTTAATCTTAACATTGTGTAGCCTTGCTAGAGGTGAGCTCCAACATTGAAATCGAATGAACTGTTTAACAGGTGGCAGCTTGCTTATATGGACCTGATAGCGTTCTCCCAGACTTACATTTTAGCCACTTATTCTTTTATGTATGTTGTCACTGCACATCATGCCCTTGGAGCTTTCCTAACGAAAGTCCATCCTTACTAGCAGCTGCATGTTACCAGAGTAGAGCTTTCAGAGAGAAAATATGCCCTGTTCCCTTATACTAACAGTATCTTTAATAGGAAAAAAAATTATGAATTTTATTAAATCTAAGCCTCCGGCCAATTTAGGCATCATGTCTTAGAGAACAAGTAAAGATTGTGCCGATATTACGGTTGACAGAATTTCAAAGTTTAGAAGATGACCCAGTTTCTGTCCAGTGCTATGTTAACTCTTTGTTTTGTTTAATTTTATTTATTTATTTGATAGAGAGAAATAGCAAGAGAGGGAACACAAGCACAGGGAGCTAGAGAGGGAGAAGCAGGCTCCCCGCCAAGCAAGGAACCCAATGCACCAAGCAAGGAGCCCAATGCGGGGCTCGATCCTAGGACCCTGGGATCATGACCTGAGCTGAAGGCAGAAGCTTAACAATTGAGCCACCCAGGCATCCCAAGTCAATTCTTTGTTAATTCCAAAGCCGCTTGCAAACTTTTCATGAGGAGAAATAATGATGGACACATGTTTATCGATGCTCTTCTGCATTATTTTTAATCTGGTATTTTTATGGTTTTCATCATGATTTGAGGAGTAACCCTCTCTTTAGCTCACAAGGTATTCTATAATTAGAAGGAAAGCAAGACTAAAATAATGTAACTAATTACACAAATTTTCCCTTTCATTTCTACTTCTTCCCCATTCTAAACTAAGTATATTATGCCTAAATCTACTTTCTATATCGTTTTTCCTCTAGCCAATAGTACACGGCTCTGTGGTTAAAATATAAAATGACAGTTCAACACAGATTTTCAGTGATAGATTATAGCATAAAGAAGTGGTCGTAATTTTTTAACTAGTGATTTGAAGCTTATTGTAGAATAGATCTAAGTTAATACTTGTTATGCTTATTTTTGACCCAGTTTTTTTAAACAAGAAAATTTGCTGAAATACTTTACAGAAATATCTCAATTTTTTAAATTAAGGAAAAGATTCAGAAGTGATATAGTTACCCATTGTTTAGTGCTTTATAATTCTTCATTTTCATTATGTGTTTCTTATCTTTTTGTTTTTGGTTTTTTGTTTTGTGTTTCTTGTCTTTAATTGTATATATAAGTATGGAAACTTTCCAGAATCAGTATTTAGAGAGCCATTTCTATCACTGTTATATTTGGTATAAGATATCTCTAATCAGGGTGCCTGGGAGGCTCAGTCAGTTAAAGGTCTGACTCCGATTTCGCCTCAGGTTATGATCTCAGGGTTGTGAGACCCAGTCCCGTCTTGGACTCCATGCTGAGTGCTCTGGGCGTGGAAACTGCTTAAGTTGCTCTTACCCCTTCTCCCTCTGTTCACCCACCCCAGATATACAGAAATGTAAAATCTTTTGACTGCTATTAATTCATTTTTCTGCGGTAATACATCAGATTAAAAAGTTCCTAGGAGATACGAAGTTAAATCAACTGGAAGAGTAGAGATAAGTTATTTAATTAAAACTCACTTTCTCCACCATGTTCCCCCCCCCAATTTATGGCTTTTGTTTTGTTTTATCTTTTTAAAAAATTTTTTTGTTTTGTTTTATTTTTGCTAATTTAACAGAACAAAGTCTTTTACGCTATGAAGAGGGAGATTTGAACACTTAATAAGCTCTATTTTCTGGGTTAAGCAATAAACTTAAGTGTAGTTGAATTAATGGATTTTTCACAGGATGTTATGCATAACTTTCCATCCCCTTGTTGGTTATACTCCTACCAAATTATTCCATTCTGAAATATTTTGGAAGGAAAGTAACTTTTTCCTTCTCTATGTTTCAGTGGTGTAGGACAACTTTAAATCTGATCTTCGATTCTCTATAAAATCAGGTGTTTGGTTTATCAAAGAAACTAGTCTGAATCTTCGAAGTATTGTCCTTAAGCAGAAACTCTATGACTTGAGGCTCTGCTGGAGCCTGACCCCTTTCATTAGAGGCTGCTAGGAAACAGACCTTGGGAAAAGTAACAGCTCTCTTGTTAATTACAATGTGGGTAAACAAGGTTTCCTAGTATCAAGCCTGTTTGTAATTAGGCTGCCTTGATTCTTGGGCCATGGATTATTTCCTTAAATTTTGCTTTGAAAACATTTCAGAAAGTTACTTCTAAGCACAGTCTGTAGTCCTATCATAGGGTGAAAGTCAGTCTCCTGATGTTAGGACAGGGCTTAGTTGGGACATTGCAAGTAGGAAGGCAGAACTCCACACAGTGGTAAAACTTTGAGATGGAAGCCCTTTGTCCCACTTACTCTGTCTTTCTCTGCATTCGAGTTTTTAATACAGATCAAAAGCTTTCCTTTAGCACAGAAATCTTTTTCAATAAGGCAGAACAGTGGCTTTGACTTAAAATTCATCAAATATAAAGCAGTTCTTACAGGTACTTCAGCTTACAGGTCAAAAGAACTGTTTGAATTTTCAAAGGAAAAAGCTTGTGGCTTTTTGAACTGTTTATTGACATGTGAAAATGTGCACAAAGATTGCTTTCTGTGGCAAAGACAGACAGGAAAAATGTCCTTTACCAAATGAGGGGAATGGAAATTTGATGCGAGGAATGCCTTTCTGGCTGTGTTGCATCAAGCCCAGCCAACCATTTAGAAAAATAATTCATCAGCCGGTAAGGCAACTCCAACTCTAGACACATTTATCCAAACAAGGAGATAAGCCAAATAGGGTTTCAGCGCATTTGGTAAGAAAATATACAAACTACCCTG
The DNA here is from genome assembly GCA_002007465.1 of Ailurus styani. Taxonomy (NCBI): domain Eukaryota; kingdom Metazoa; phylum Chordata; class Mammalia; order Carnivora; family Ailuridae; genus Ailurus; species Ailurus styani. The sequence goes on along the minus strand of LNAC01000061.1, from coordinate 3,235,646 downwards.
CCAGCGAGAGCTCCAAGGAAGTTCACAACAACCTTTAAAAGAAATCTTTCCATGGTGACAGATTTTTATTTTTAAAACATTTTAACCTCAAGACCCCGAAACTTAGTTTGAAATCAGACCCATTCTAGGTAAAAGTGCTTCTCGCGCGTGTCGAAGAGTATGGAGCAGTCTGTGCCCACATTTGAGTCCGCCGCGGGCGCCCGGGGCTTGGAATAGCACGTGGACTTCTGGGCTCTCGGGCCAGCCTCCAGCCCCCAACCGTGCAGAGACCGAGCCCAGGCTGCGGACCCCACACCTGCCCCCGAACGGCCCTCTAGCGAGCCCTCCAGACCAAAATCTTAGCAGCCACGTGCTGAAGGACATGTGTACTGACCTCTCTGGTCTCTGTTCCAGAAGACCTAGGAGAGGTGTAGGGGGACTGTTCAGTTTATTATCACCCATGACTTTGTCGTTACTTCACAATTCAAAGGTGATACTTTGACCTTTTACGTAATTTCCGGCCCCGAACACGAGGGCTTGTAGTTTGGCAGTGCTGCCACCAGGGGGAGGTGCTGTCTTAAGGTGCAGTTCTCACCCAGGCTGGTGCTCTTGCTTTCTATCTCAGTGCCCTCAGATTTCTAACCAGTTTTCCACAGTTTCCTTCTAGCTAACTTACTAATAATGCTAACAATGATAGTAACAATAATAAAATGCCTGGTTAAAATAGCTCAGGCGTTATATTTAAAAATTGTATAAGACATGGAGATCATGTCTTTGTTTTTTGAAATTTCATTTTTTAAATTTGTGTTTGTATAATTAATGTGTATTGTATCATTTTTGAAAGGGAAAAAATGGAAATATCAGTTGTTTTCAAAGCTACACTTTAGACGAACTTGCAAAGAAAGGTTTCAGTGATGGGCGCCTGGGTGGCTCAGTGGGTTAAAGCCGCTGCCTTCAGCTCAGGTCATGATCCCAGGGTCCTGGGATCGAGGCCCACATCGGGCTCTCTGCTCAGCAGGGAGCCTGCTTCCTCCTCTCTCCTCTCTCTGCCTGCCTCTCTGCCTACTTGTAATCTCTCTCTCTCTGTGTCAAATGAATAAATAAAATCTTTAAAAAAAAAAAAAAAGAAAGGTTTCAGTGATAACCTTGTCATTCTAGTCCATTCTCAGGTAGCTTCTTACAAGTTGGGTTGCTGCCAAAAGCTTGAGGACAGCTGTCAAGCTACAGCTTGAGGACCCGCAGAAGAGCTAGTGCCACTGGCTTTGTTATCTAGCAGTGGCAGCCGATCTGCTTTCAATCACAGCATGATGATCTCTTCCCCATCTAAGATTCTAATGCTAGTATGGAAAATACTTTTTAAATTTCTTTTACTGTTTTACAGTAATACTTAAATTTCTCCCCACTGATTAAAGGGAATTACCACCCTAATAACCTGAGTAGAGGAGTAAAGTGGATTCCTTTTTTCTGTCTCTCAGACCAGAAGGAGTTGTTTTGCTTATTATGATAGTTATACAAATAGCTTTTGGTGTCAGATAGTGATGAACCTCCCTTTTTTTTAAGATTTTATTTATTTATTTGACAGAGAGAAACACAGCGAGAGGGTACACAAGCAGGAGGGAGTGCGAGAGAGAGAAGCAGGCTTCCCGCTGAGCAGGGAGCCCGTTGTGGGGCTTGATTCCAGGACTCTGGAATCATGACCTGAGCCAAAGGCAGATGCTTAACAACTGAGCCACCCAGGTGCCCCAAACCTCCCATTTTTTAACAATTATGGGCCAGACCCTGTGATCTCCCTTTCAGACATTATTTCGTATAATCTACACTTGAACACAATGAGACAGGTTGCTCTAGATCTCATCTTTTTATAGATGAGAGAACAGGCATGTGAGAGATGAAGCATATAGCCTTTATGTGGTAGAGACCAGAGTCTGGACCTTCCAGACGAGGGGTGGGGTGCTGGCAGGCTCTAATTACAAAGAACCTAAAATTGAATGATTTGTCCCTTTTATCACAGATTATTTTATTTTGTTTTATTTTTAAGATTTTATTTATTCGAGAGAGAGAAAGCAGAGCGAGAGAGAGCACCTCTGGGGGAGAGGCAGAGGGAGAGGGAAAAGCAGGCTCACTGTGGAGCAGGGAGTCCGATGGATGTGGGGCTCCATGTGGGCTTGATGAATCCGGGACCCTGGATTCATGACCTGAGACGAAGGCAGATGTTTAACCAACTGAGCTACCTAGGTGCCCCTATCATAGAACATTTTAAAGTAAAATGCAAATCTGGTATTGTGCAAACTAGAGACTCAAATTGGTTCACACGGCTGGAAGACCCGTAAGAAATTTCTCATTTCAGAGGAATCCAATGTTTGTTTCAGTATTATTTAGCACTTCTCCCCCAAAAGTGGTCTAAATGCCCATCGTTAAGGGCTTGGTTAAATAAATTATGGTATGTTTTTTTTGTTTGTTTTTTTTTAAAGATTTTTTATTTATTCATTTGACACAGACAGAGAGATTACAAGTAGGCAGAGAGGCAGGCAGAGAGAGAGGAGAGAGGAGGAAGCAGGCTCCCTGCTGAGCAGAGAGCCCGATGCGGGTCTCGATCCCAGGACCCTGGGATCATGACCTGAGCCGAAGGCAGCGGCTTTAACCCACTGAGCCACCCAGGCGCCCAAATTATGGTATGTTAATATGATATGAAATACTATTCAGCCACTGAAAAGAATAGCTAGCTAAATGTACTTATATGGAAAAATCACCGTGACTTTTCAGGTGAGTAAACCAAATTGAAGAATAATAAGTACTATTCCTTGATTAAAAAAAACCCCACAAAACTATATCCCTATAATCCATATTTCTCCACCTTTAAATTCTATTTATTCTTTAACTTTATGGTGAAATATATTTTATATACAGTGACATTTACAGGTGTTAAGTATACAGTAGAACTTAAGTCTGGAATAATATACCCCAAACTTTTAAGAATAGTTACCTCTAGGGAATAGGATTAGCATAAAGAGAGGATCTTTCACTCTTTGTTTTGTTTGAGTTTTTATAATGGGCACATACTACTTTTATAAATGTGTGTATTTTTTTAACAAAGAAAAGGCGCACATGTTCACTTGAGAACCTTCCCAGAGATCTGAGAGATCCCATCTTCTATCCTGAATAGTAGAAGTTGCCAGAGAAATTTTACTTTGGCATCTGAGGATTTGGGGAGCCAGAGGTGACAGAAATAGCAAAGCCTCTCTCATGTTGTTTCTTATCAGACTGTGCGGTCCTTTGCCTGTGGATCCTGTCTTGGGCTCCACCCTCCTTATCAGTCCACAGCTCTTCTTTGTTAGGGGAAAAATAAAGCTGCACAGAGGTTCCTTCTAGTTCTCTAGGCTCCAGGAACACCTCCTTATTCATTTCAATACCTTTGTGTGTATGTTAAGTATTTACAGTTTTCAAGATAAACAAAAGAAGATACACAAGCTCCAGAGGGCAAAAGTAGCATGTATTCCTTTCTGTTTCCCTGTGACGTATAACACTGCATCTTGCCTGTCACCAGCAGGTAGTGATTATTGGATACATTAATTTACACAGTCGAATACCAAATGACATGGACAGTGTCCTCTTCCTGACCCCCTCCCACCTTCTGTCAGTGCTTCCGCCCACCTTCTCTTACTTTCAGAGTCGGTTACCTCCCGTCTTCTTGTTTCCCAGTAGAAATAGCCTTTGACCTTGGGGGGGGGTGGGGCCGGCGCTGCAGGGAGTGGCGAACGTGAGGTTATATTTTCTCGTGAGTGGTTTCATGATCACCAGAATGCTAGGCCTTCAGGAAATTAGGAACCAGGGGAAGGAATGTGTTAACATTCCAGACTCCAGTCCCTGTTTGAGCACTGCAGTGTCTCCTCCACGCTGATGGTGAAATGGATGTGTTAAGACCCCTTCCTGCTCCCTTCAATTTCAGATGGGAGACATCGCCTCAGTCAGCCTATTTCAGAGTCTTAGGACTCCAGTAATCACATTTGTCTGCTTCCACAGCCTCCCTGTTAACTTTTTTCAACCTTTCCCTGGTTAAAATCGTGTCTTAGGCAGGCACAACTGAAGCTCTGCCTCCTTCCAGCGGTTAGGCTTGTAGGGATGGGGACAAAGTAACAAGGATAACATTAGTTTACATATTTCCTGTTTACCATTCCTCCTGTATTTCCTCTTAGCCACTTAATAAAAAGACAAACTCTGCAGTACAGTAGAATAAGGAAGTGTTATGTGGTTCACTAGCATGAGAAAACACCAGCATTGTAGGCAAAGAGAGCCAGCCTCACTTTTATGAAGGAAAGCAAAAAGCAAGGAAGGGAATTAATTTTTATTGCCAACAATGTGCCAGAATACCGTGTCTACAAACATTATCTCATCTAATCCTTACAACCACTCTGCGAGACTGGTATTCTCGCCACCCCCATTTTACTGCTGAGATAACAGAGGCTTCCAAATAGCGGCTGAGCCAGGGCTGTCTGGCTCCAGAGCCTGGGCTGTCTCCGCTCACCTTGGCTTGAGATCTGGCACCGACTGCTGTTGATAACAGCGGAGGAGATAACGTCTGTAATGTGCCTCGTGTGCCTGGCGCATACTTTAGAAAATGTGCCTCCCATAGCCTCGATCCCCCCGCCCCCCCATCATCTTCTCCCCTCCTATTGGAAGCGTAGCCTCCACCAATAATTCCATTTCATCATATTTTTAACAGGACCTAGGACGGTGATCCATCCTAAAGCACGGATTATTGCCGAAGCCGGGCCAATTGTGATCGGTGAAGGTAACCTCATAGAAGAACAGGCACTTATCATAAATGCGTGAGTACGACTCTTACAGAGACTCTGAACTAAGGGGCACAGATTGTGTTTTTATTAATTTCAGCTATCTGTAGGAACGTTTTTCAACAGACATCTGGAAAGCTCGCTATTTTAGAACTAGAGAAACATTAAGGATCTTTTCAACACAAGAAATTAGTTAATGAGGAAACCAGAGACCAGATGGGGGAAGAGACTTGTCCAAGGTGAGAGAACTCAATAGCTGACTAGAATCCCCTCCTCTGGGTCTGATAACCTTTCCTTACATATCACTACCTCTTCTGTGCCTTAAGCAAACATTTCCTGACTCCAGCGACGGAGTGCTGTGCTGACCACCCCAAAGAGAGTCTTCTGATTGGATGATTTCTCAGTTCTGGCTGAAATGTTATTACTCATGCCCAGACACACGAACTTAACTCTGATGTATATTTTCATAAACTTTGTGGGGGCAGCACCCAGAATTATATCTGAAAATTTGGAGGGTTCTAGAGGCCATTTTTAACATTGAAGATTAAAGAAATAATAAAATATTAAACATGTACATGACCTTAGTGAACTAGACTGTAATACCTGTGAAGTTTTCATAAGCGTTCGTAAAGCTTTCTAGATAAAATTTTGGCAGGAAATTCAAGCTTATACCTAATTTATAACAACAAATGTATGGAATTTGTAAGAAAGACCTTGGGAAAATATTTAACTGTGATAAAGAGATTGATTTGTCTTAACACTTACTTAGAGTTTGGGAGTTTCTTACTATATTAAGCAGTTTCTTTTTAAAATCTATTTTGGCACCTTTAGTGTAAGTCAGTAGACAACAGCTATATTCTGTAGTAATTCAACTGTCAGAGATAAAGTTCCATTTAAAAAATGGTTTCCTCTTAGACCACAAACATTTTATGTTCTCAATATTTCAAACCACCTAACAGCATAAAATAATTACTTGATGTGAATATCTGTTTGCATTTCACAATCTCAAATGATTATTAAAAATGGAAATTTTTCAAGGCAGGCCTGATTTTGATTCTAATTTAACAAGCTAAAAATGATAGCCAGCAACATTTTTACCTTATCCTGGAAAAGGCCCTCTGGGGTTTGAGCCTTATTGTAAGTAGGGGAAAGCTGATCTGTGACTTCTTTAGGCATCTGCCTTTGGCTTCTTTACATTGCAGTAGTTCTTTTTCAACTCAGAATCAATTCTTCAGCACAGAGGATAAATAATTCACTTGGATTAAGAAATCACTTATGCAGTTGCATATTTTAAGCTTGGTGGAGGTAAAATTGAAAGAGTGAACCAGAATTCAGAAACAAGAGAATTGCTTATTGTATTATTGACTTTGATGATTTGTCTCTTCTTTTTATAGTTACCCTGATAATATCACCCCTGATGCTGAAGATCCAGAACCGAAACCTATGATCATTGGCACCAATAATGTGTTTGAAGTTGGCTGTTGTATCCTTTATAATAATTTAAATAAACTCTTCTTCCCAGCTCTCTTTAGTATTGAGATCTACCCCATAGAAATAGTCACGTTTTAGCTATCAGATATATCAAATATATTATAAGTGTGCATTCACACACTCACATACATATCTTTAGGTACCATCTTGCTCCTGTTGCTCCAACTTGTTGACAGGTAGCAATGACTGGGTGGCAGTAGACTCAGAAACAGGAATCCTGGCTTTTTTCCTGATTTAAGAACCACAGCTCTGTCCATTTGGTTCCTGTATAGTTTAGGTTAACAGTATGTTGTCCGATGCAAAGAAATGGTGGATGGAGATGGAAATATATCGTTTTGTTTTTTCCCCCGGAGTGCTACCAGTTCTTGTGCTTGATTTTTTGTACCTAAAAAAATTAGTAAAATGTGTTCATGGTATCGGCAAAACAGTATTTTATGATAGGAAAAGTTGGATAAAAAAAATCTAAATGTTTAACAGTAGCAAAATATTTAAATAGATTAAGCTATATGCACAAAATGGACTATCAGGGCCATTAAGCAGTCATTTTAAACTATGTTTTTAAAGATTTTAATGGTATGGAATAATGCTTGCTTGTAAATTTAATTGAACCAAATAAAGTGAGCTGTGAAAGTTTATACAGTTTGATTCCCAGTTATATAAAGGGAATTATATGTATTTATATAAAGATATATCAGACTCTTAACAGTGTTAGCTTTAAGTGATTTGGTGATAAGTAATTTTAATTTTCTTAAGACAATTATGAAAACATGTTACTCATAGAATTGGGGTAAAAGATGCTCATTTCTTTAAAAAATATAGAAGGCATTTGTATCTGCTTAGAGATACTTGTATTTAAAGATTAAATCTTTACTTTCAGGCTGCTCTGAGCAAGAAGTTCTGGCCAGCCTGGGGCTGCATGGCCCTTCCCATGCCTTTGTCCTCTGCCCCAGTACAGGATGAGGATACAGTGAGTTAGGGACATCTAGGTGGCTCAGTGGGTTAAGTGTCTGCCTTCAGCACAGATCATGATCCCAGGGTCCTAGGATCAAGTCCCACATCAGTCCTTGCTCAGAGGGAGCTTGCCTCCCCCTGTCTACTGCTCCCCTGCTTGTGTTCACTCTCTCTCTGACAAGTAAACAAAGTCATTAAAAAAAAAAAGATATAGTGAATTAGTGGAGGGAAAAAAAGATGAACACATTTACAGTGTTTACTTAACTCTGGCTTACAGATTCCCAAGCCATGAAAATGGGAGATAATAATGTTATTGAATCAAAAGGTAAGCTATATTTGGAATTTTATTGTGAAATATGATTACCTCCTTTCTCTTTATTGTGTCCTGAAAAAACAACCTAAGTAGAAACTAGGGCAAATTGGAAGAAAGGTATGGTTGAAAGTGGACTAAAATAGTTAGACTAATTCTTTGTCTTTAAGGAACTTGCAGAATGTGTCTAATACATTGAATTAAAAATTCAGCCATGGGTCTGCCTGGGTGGCTCAGTCAGTTAAGCATCCAACTCTTGATTTTGGCTCAGATTATCAGTTGTGAAACTGAGCCCCATGTCAAGCTCCAGGCTGGGCGTGGAGCCTGCTTAAGATTCTTTCTCCCGGGCGCCTGGGTGGCTCAGTGGGTTAAAGCCTCTGCTTTCGGCTCAGGTCATGATCTCAGCATCCTGGGATCGAGGCCCGCATCGGGCTCTCTGCTCAGCAGGGAGCCTGCTTCCTCCTCTCTCTCTACCTACTTGTGATCTCTCCCTCTGTCAAATAAATAAATAAAATCTTTAAAAAAAAAAAAGATTCTTTCTCCCTCTCCCTCTGCTCCTCCCTCCCTCTCTTAAAAAAAAAATCAGCTATGTACATTTAAATCAGGATTGAATTAAACCATAATGTTCAGATGAAAGATTTGAAGATTTCTGCTAAACACTAATGTCAGTGATAATTTAGTTGATTAATATAATTGCAGAATTAAAGAAGAAAAATTCATTTTCTGTAGCAATTTGCTTTCTGTAATTGCAGGACTTCTTTACCCTAGCCAGTCAGGAACAAATGGAAGCTCCTTATAAATGGAGGTAGGCAGGAGGTCATGTGAAGTCACCACCACTATTGGAAAGCAGCTCCAAGAGCATGTCCCACTACAGTCCAGAAAGAACCTGAACAATGAGACATCTTTAGAATAATGATTTAAAAAAAAATAGAATAATGATTTATCTTTGATAAATCACACCTGATGGGTGTGAAAGAAAATTTTATTTTTTTAATTAATAAAATTAGACTTTTTGTTACTCTGCTTAATGTTTTTTTTTAAAGATTTTATTTATTCATTTGACAGAGCAAGATTACAAGTAGGCAGAGAGGCAGGCAGAGAGAGAGAGAGGTGGAAGCAGGTTCCCTGCTGAGCAGAGAGCCCAATTTGGGACTCGATCCCAGACCCTGAGATCATGATCTGAGCCGAAGGCAGAGGCTTTAACACACTGAGCCACCTAAGCATCCTACTTAATGGTTTTTATTTCAGCTTGGATTACCAATTATGATTATCATTGTTATTTTCTGTATATACTTACTATGTGTCAAACCTGTGCTCAGCACTTTACATTTAATATCTCACTTACTCCTTACAACAAACTATAAGTAGGTTAGTCTTTCCATCTTATAGATAAACTTGCTCAGAGAATTTACAGTGACTTGCCCAGGGTCACACAACTAGTCAGCAAAGCTCTGTTTTAATCCATTTAATACTAGTCAGGCGCCTGCCTCTATGCTTTACAAACTCTGAACTGAAATATTTCCTTTAATTTTTTAACTTAAGGCTAGTTTACAATTTAATACTTAAGTCATTTTAGAAAAAAATTAACGTTCTCATTTGTCTTAAATTGCAGTTCTTTCTATGTTTTTACTGCAGCATATGTGGGCAGAAATGTAATATTGACCAGTGGTTGCATCATTGGAGCCTGCTGCAACCTGAATACGTTTGAAGTCATCCCTGAGAATACTGTGATCTATGGTGCAGACTGCCTTCGTCGGGTGCAGACAGAGCGACCACAGGTACTAGAATCTGCCTTCAAAAAGAGTTCTTTCTAAAAAGAAACAAAGACTTAAATACAGAGAACAAACTGGTGGTTGCCATAGGGAAGGTGGGTGGAGGGGATGAGTGAAATAGATAAACAGGATTAAGAGGTACAAACTTCCAATTATAAAATAAATAAGTCAAAGAGATGAAAAGTACAGCACAGGGAATGTAGTCAGAATATTGTAAGAATTGTAATATTGTAAGAATAATATAAGAATATTGTAGGAATGTATGGTTGCTGATGGCAACTACATTTATCATGGCGAGCACTGAATAATGTATAGAATTGTTGAGTCGCTATGTTGTACACTTGAAACTCATATAGCGCTGCATGTTAATTATACTTCAAAAAAAAAAAAGTTCTTTTTAGGGCTGCTGATTTTCCCCAAAATACCACATAATTGTTTTAGTGGGGGCAGCAGTCTGCTATTTAAAAAGCAAATGATTAAAATAAAACATCAGAGAAATATTCCGAAAACCCGGGCACCTGGGTGGCTCAGTGGGTTAAAGCCTCTGCTTTCGGCTCAGGTCATGATCTCAGGGTCCTGGGATCGAGGCCCTCATCGGGCTCTCTGCTCAGCAGGGAGCCTGCTTCCTCCTCTCTCTCTGTCTGCCTCTCTGCCTACTTGTGATCTCTCTGTCTGTCAAATAAATAAATAAAATCTTTTAAAAAAAAATTCCTAAAGCCAGAACTTATTTGCAATGAAATTATTTAGTCTTTAAGTTATTATCAAAAATATACACAAAGATGACAATAACAAATTGATAGTGAGAAAAGAGAAAATCCGGAGATGTTATTCCTGGTTTTACGTGTTTTCACTGAAGATGCGTCACCAAACTTTATAAACTGTATAAACCGTTGATTCACTCTTAAAATATTAATCCTCCAGGGTAAGGAATGACCCTACCAAATTTATATTGGGCAGCCAACTTGGGTCCATTTAGTAGTTTGCCAACATAGACGACTTGAAAATAAACACAATTTGTGAATGTGCAAATGTATTTGGATATTTTCCTGGGTTGTGAGAAATTATCTCCTCCTCCTCCTCCTAAGAACCAAGAATAATGAAGAATATGTATTTAGAGTTTCATTTAGGAAATAAATAAGATAGGGCATTTGGGGCTTTTTTTGGACAGAAGACATTCTGATTGAGGTTTTGAGCCTCATTGCTTGGTCCACAATATAGTGCTTTAGTTACCCATCCTCTTTCCCCTCCCCCAGAAGAAAATATTTTTCAAGACATTTATCACTTTGCATCTGATTCTTAGCCATATTTTATCAGAAATTAAAACTCCAGTTTTCTTTGAGTTATTCTGTTTGGCTAACGTTTGCTTTTATTACTATTATAAGTAAGTGTGACCTGTGTAGACTAAAAAGGCAATAAAAACAAATCAGCTTTTCTTTTCACTGTCTTTCTGCATAACAGCAAAAATGATTGAAGAGGGAGAAACGAATTGGGTTAAGGGAGATTAGAATTAAGTAAGAATATCTGAAGTTTAACACATACTGTTTTCCACATTTCAGTGATCACAGTGATCACGTAGAGGTCCTTATGGGCCCAGCACACTGAGGTCCTTATTAAAAGAAGGATTTCCCAGACTTACTGAATCACAGTGTCTAGGGCAAGAGCCTGAAACTGCGTATTTGTCACGAGTACCCCTGGTGAGTTTCACAGTGAGGGAAGTTTGGGCACAGCTGATGTGAGAAGGGTGAAGAGCCGATGAGGACTGCAGCTGTGCGTCGTGTGGTCCTGTGGAAAGCCGTGTGCTCCAGGTCTCTACGTTGTTATCTGGGATTAGATCTGTGTAACTTTTTGGAGGCCAGGGTAAAGTCTACAAAGGCAGGGTTGAAAACTGAGTCGTGTGTAATTTTATATGTAAAATCTTTTGGCTTTTTCTTATTACCAACTTAACATATATTCATTGTAAATTAAAAAGAAAAAAAAAGCCAGGTTAGCAAAAATAAGCCAGTAAAATATTTCCCTGGCCTCGTGGTAGCTATTTCTGCCTGGTACTCTTAACTTTGCCTTCTGCTTGTCAGTTCTTAATTATCTTATCTTTTTAGCCCCAGACACTACAGCTGGATTTCCTGATGAAAATCTTGCCAAACTACCACCACCTAAAGAAGACTATGAAAGGAAGCTCAACTCCAGTTAAGAACTAAGAACAATGTATGACATCAAGATAACAATTTGTCTTTGACCACTGTCTTTTGAAAGGGCCGCAGTGTTCATGCACTCTTAGCAGTTCCCAGAATAACCCATGTTGACTTTATTTTGTAAATTGAGTCAGAGAGGAAGGTAATGGATTTTCACTGTAACTGTCCTCTTTAATTTATATAAAATGCATTATTTTCTTATATCCTTTCTCCTGAGAATTTACAGCTTGGTTTATTTTTCTTTTGTCATATAAAATGTTGGCTATGGATTTTAGTTGTATAAAAGACTCCCCGTGATAAGAAAGGACATATTGCTATGTATTTATATTCTAGCATATATTGTACTAAATAAAAATGCTAATGACAGGACCTTTAGTAAACATACTTCAGTCGATTTTTCTGCTTGTGTTAACTTTCCCAAAATAGATCTTTTCATTTTTATTGCATACTAGCTACATTAAAGCTAATCTGTTTATCTTCTCCTTTTGTGGCTTTGGAGCTGTTTAAAATTTCAGGTAAAATTTTAGCAGCTGTTGAATTAATTTGACTTAATTTTATTTCCAAGGGAAAAAAATTTATTTTCATTTTAGTAAAACAGATAATTAGGGAAAGATATATTCAGTAGCATGCAAAATCAGTAAGAATGATTTCTGATAAAAATGACAAGTAAATGACCATTAAGTGGTCCTGGGTTTCTGAAGACAATAAAACTAAAAGAGATTTTGATATATTTATAAATTTATGAAATGATTTGGCATACTACTAATGACTGTTGATATTGTTTGTTATAATTTATCTAATTACATAATGCCAATATTGAGCATTTTATTGTTTTTTAAGTTTTAATAATTAAAGTATGTACATTTGATGGAACATACTTAATAGCTGTTGAATAATACTAAGACATTAAATACTAAGATATTTCTCTTAAAATTAAATATTTAATTATATAGTAAAAACAACTTTTGAAGTTCTGAAACTGACACGTACAAATTAGCCTTTGTTCTAAATTTGAATGATTTAGTTTTGGTCAGAACACTCATGACTCAAGGTAGAAAACTGTACTACCACATATAGTGGATTGAAAAAAGGATGACGTCACATAATTGACCTGTTTTTGATAACTGCTCTTTATTCATTTTTCTGCCCTCAGTGATCTCAGCTTCAGATTTTGTTGCTCATGGAAGTTTTCTAGATAAAAGATCAGAAATTATAAAATTGCCTCTCAGAGGCTATGCCAGTTCCAAAATATTATCTCTGGACAAGCTCTGATATGCTAATAAATGTCCTCTATTCCAGACTATACAGGTAAAGTGTGAAGACAACAGTGAGACACCTCCAAGAAATGGTAATAAGATACCCCCAGAGATTTAAACTAATTAAGTCAGCATGTGGTGAGCTGAGCCCCACTGTTTCCTAGGTACACTGTGGTTTTTAAATGATAATAACTCATTGGGGAAAGAAAATGTGAACAGAGATAGTCAATTTGCCAGGAGTTTGGAAAAACAAAACATGACAGTGTACATACAGTGTTGTCCGTGGAAGGGAGGTACTGAATCCATGACATGTGAGCAGTTCAGTGGCCAGAAGTGTTCTCTTTGTCAGTTAGTATCAGTTTATCAAGACTTGCTGCAGCTTGGGAAGAACATACCTTGAGACTCTCCACTTTGGGCTCTAATATCAAGCTTAACGGAACCACCTTCTGATTTGCTAACATGACCTCCAAGCTATCATTCCGGAAAAGGAGGAACTCTGAGTGAGAGCACTGGAAGTCCATTTTGACACATAGCAAATTCAGAGAAGATTTCTGATTTATACATTAGTGTCATGTGAATTTAGTTTGTATGGTTCGGCCCCCAAGTCTGTCAGTTTAGTCTATGAGTTCTGAACATTCTGAAAAATAGAGTTCCTGACCCTGTAGACTAAGAACCAAAGCCCAGACAGTGTATTGTGCAAACTTCACTCTTTGGGGCTTCTCCATAGCCAGGCTACTGCCTTCTCTTACTAATAGTCTCTGTCTCGCTGAGACTGCACTCAAACTTCATCACAGACACTCTGGGCAGTTATGCCAGGGGGTGGGACAGATCCTGACATGCTTGGGATGTAAAAAGTAGCAACAGGGCAGGGAGAACAAAGAAACCATTTTATCACAGCATCTAACTGCAAGGTGGTGATAGCTCTTGGGTCAAGAGGATAGGTTGTCACTGGCTGGATAGCATCAGGTCTAGAAAGGGTACCTCCCACTGCTCTCTTATTCATCCATAAACACACATTGTAACAGTTATCTGTATTGTGTGGAAAATTACCCAAAATGTAGCAGCTTAATACAGTGAACATTTATTATTCTTATGTGGTTTCCACAGGCCAAATCTAGGAGTGGCTCAGCTGGCGGTTCTGGCTCAGTGTGCCTCATGTTTCTCTCAAGCAGTCAGTCAGACCTGCAGTCATCTGAAGACTTGACCGGGGCTGGCTGGTCCACTTACGAGATGACTGCCTCACAGGGCCGTTGGCAGGAGGCCTCCATTTCTACCATGTGAGCCTCTCCCCTGGGCTGCTGGGTATCCTCATGACCTGGCAGCCGGCTTCCCTCAGCTTCCTTCAGATCCAAGCGAGGAAGGACCTTGTCTCTGAACTTGTTACTATCACTTCCGCTTCATTTTATTTATTATTTTTTAAGATTTTATGTATTTATTTGAGAGCGAGCACACACACAGAGTGAGGGAGGGGCAGAGGGTGAGGGACAAGCTGGCTTCCCATTCTTAATACATACTTAGGAAACTCACTGACATTTTTAAAATTTGCATTTATTTATTAAATGTGTATAGAACCTACTACATGTCAGGCACTGTTAAAAGCAGTTTACACATAACTGGTTGATTATACATGAAGTCATTTAATTCTATGAACAGTCAGATAAGTAATATCACTATTTTACAGATGTGGAAATTGAGGCACAGACAGGCCAAGTAACTGTCCTGAGGACACTGGCAAGTAAGTGGCATTTGGCTCCAGAGTTCATGATCTTAACCCCATTCAGCGCTGCCTTTTAGAGATTCCATAATACAGTGGGCTTCCTAAATGCTAGTTAGGAAAATAGTTGAGGATTTGCCTTTTTATTAGTCTTTGTTATTTTTAAATTTCTTGAGGTGCCTGGGTGGCTCAGTTGTTAAGCCACTGCCTTTGGCTCAGGTCATGACCCCAGGGTCCTGGAATCGAGCCCTGCATCAGGCCCCCTGCTCCATGGGAAGCCTGCGTCTCCCTCTCCCCCTACTTGTATTCCCTCTCTCGCTGTCTCTCTCTCTGTCAAATAAATAAGTAAAATAAAATAAAAGTTCTTAAACAGCGTGAGACAAAACAATAGGAAAACTTAAGAAGTTTTCCTGGCTACCTCGGTTGGTAAAGTGTATGACTCTTGATCTCCGGGTTGTGAGTTCAAACCCTACATTGGGTGGAGAGATTATTTAAAAATAAAATCTTAAAAGATAAATTACTGAAAGATGGTCCTCATGTTAGGACTATAGGTTCTGTCCAAAACTTTAAAGTGGTTCTGCTTATTATTAACTAATTGCAGTGGTAAATCGTGATGGTGTTTTTGTTGTTTCTACTTCTAAAAGTAATGTAATTACATTTTAGATAATTTAGGAGGTGGTGAGGAAATACTCCTAACCCTGTGGCCCACCCTCAAGCACCACCGCTTTCATCCGTTTGGTGGCTAGTTCTTAGTGTGCAGTCCAACCATTAATGAAGGAAGATGGTCTCTTTCAGATGCTTGAATCTTAAAGCTTTACAATGCCCACTGTAGACCTGCTGTTTATCACAAGAGGGCACCAGGAACAGGATCGTTTTCCCCCTCTTGATCAGCAAATTGGTTCTCTTGGAGAATTTTATTATCCTTAGTAATCTGACTCCTACTAAGGCTACTTTAGACTTCAGTATATATTTTTTCTTTTTTGGTTGTCAAATGATTCTTTATTGAAATATTTTCCTTTCTAGTTTTTAACGAGCTGGGCATTCCGCTTCACCCTGTTGATGTCATCTGTGATATCATGAGGGTGGCGCCATTAACACTGCAGCCCACAGACTGGGTGGTTCCAGAGAGTTCTCTGGCTCAAGATTGGTGCTGTATCTGTTGAGCAGTGTTGACAATCACATCCAAAGTGCCATTTCCACTGTGCGTAACGGGGTTTTTTTTTTTTTGCTTCTTTCTGTCTCTTGGTGGTGTCTTGAGGGCTTTGATCATCAGGGCAGAGGCAGAAGGTACCTCTTCAATCCGGGCTTGTCTGTTCTGCATGTCAGTTTCACTGTAATGATGGATGATGTTGTCACCAACCTGTTTTGGAGAAAGACCCAGGGGGGCCGATCGTGCCAGGGCAGACATGGCCTCAACTTCCCCACCAGTGCACCTCATATATGCAACTTGGATCTTGTTGGGGTAAAATTTAGGCGGCATGGTGGAGGCAGCTGATGTTGGGTGAACCGAGACTAGGGACAACCGAAGACAGTTGCACCTTGGCCTCCTGCGAGCTAAAAGCCAAAAGCCGGACGTCAGTATTTTCTTAAACTAGGAACAGTTCCTTTTCTGCCTTCTTCAAAGAGAGATATTTTAATATTTTAGAGCATTCACCAAGAGTAGGCCCAGTGACCCTAACCACGTCCAACGGGAGGGTCAGGCATTATGGCCTCCCCCAGAGAAGCATTGCTGGTCCTATTGGAAATTCCGTAATGAAAGGTTGCTCAAATCCTATTTGTTAGCATTCCTCTCAGAAGAGATTCATACCTTCATATAAATATAAATGGTGTTTCTGAATTCACGTTTTCTGTTTCTAAAACCAGCTCTGCCTTCCTGTGGATCAGACCTTCGAACCAGTCTCTGTTCTGTGTGAAAAACATTCCTTATGCTGGAGGCCTACGCGATTTTTACAGCTAGTAAGTAGGACAGTCCCTGATGGGCTAATCACTTCTTCCTGAGTTGTGTGCTTTCCAAAAGTCAGTCATTTGTTCCCAAGCTTGTTTATGCAAGTTGTACTTCGTAATTACATAACTTACTTCAGTATTTCCCAAAGCAGACAAATAGGACTGTGAAGAGAGTTGTGATCTCTATGAAAGTAAGTTGAATGCTTGGGAAGACCTGTTAAGACCTGTCTGATATCAGGACCTATCTCTGAAGATAAGTCTTTATCACGTCTTAAGAAAAAATGCTGTGGAGTTAGTTATGGGCAAAACAAATGTGTAAGTTTGGGTGAAGGAAAGTGCTGTCAAAATCCAGTAGAATTCTGCCCTCAGTCTTCTCCACAGGTGTCTTGAGTCCTCACTCCACTGAAACCACAACTGGTGGTACCACTTGCTTGCTTTAATGCATGTCTTCTGTATCGCCCCATCCATAGACCCCACTCCACGAAAATGCCTTTTAGCCTGATAGAGGAATGATGGTTGAATAGACCTGTGTGTTTTTAATTAAAAATAACATTTTCAGGATATTTACTGTAATTTTGTGATTCCCCGCTATAACTGACTTTCTCTTAAACTGACCAGCTACAGATCCTGGCTACCGAGGAAAGAGAGCTTCTACCATAGACTCCCACGAGCTGCCAACCGCACATAGGTAGGGGAATAATGCACCACGATGCTTGCGAGTGACTTACATATACTGTCAAATAATAACCTCATTTTTATAAAGATTACACAGAGAAGCCCTTATCTCTGGGTTTAATGCACTTGGTTTTTAATACAGCAGATTTTTAGAATTCAATTACCTATATCTAGGTCTATTAGCTGAAAGGTTGGTTTCAGATCTTTCAGCTTATCCCATAACTGTGCCTAAAATATGTTTTCTTTTTACTTAAGGCTCACTGGCACAATTGTAGTTATGTGGTGTTTGTTGCTTAAATGTGTAGAGCCCAGAAGGGAAGTGTTTGACTTGTATTTACCCCTGTGGTTAGTGAACCTCTGCCGTCAGGCTCAATATATTTTATAACTGGAAAAAGAATAACCCATTCTTGATCCTATATGATAATCTTTACATTTAACTTTATCATAACACAGTAAGAAAAATTGGAAAGCTCTTCACCGACTTACAGATAAATTGTTAAATTTTGTCTGTGCCAGATGACAGAAAATGCATTTGAGTTTTGAATAATGAAATATGAAGGGGAAAACCTTGTGTGGTAAATGATATTTTGCTAAAGTTAGCTTCCTCTTTCTGCAATATATTAGGGCCCCTTCCCTATATTTCAAGTCTTGCCTAAAAGAAGAGTCATATTATTGGATCAAGGCTAAGTGCACATCCCTGTCTTCCTCCTCCTCAGCAGATTCTCAGATTTTATTCAGGTGTCCATCCAGTCCACAGGAAGACCTTAATCAGTCCATGCCAGTGAGTGTTTGGCCTTTCTCTGGTCCACTGGTGTGCCTATAACTTAAATTTGTCTAATACAAGCTCAGGGAAGAACTTACCCTTGAGGGAGATTTTCCTTCCGTCACTGGATGTGAATAGGGGAATGTGCTGCCTCTTTGCTGCTGGCAGCCCCCTCATCACCATGACGGGAGGCAGCAGAATGGCAATAGGGAAAAAATCGTAGGTGCTTCAAGACATGACTGAGCTTAACCTTAGAGCCTGCCTAACTCAGGACTTGATAGGTGAGATAATACATTTTCCCACTATCTCAGCAACTGTGAGCTGGTTTTTCTATTACTTACAGAAATGTTGTATTCTAACTGATACAAAATATCAAAAATTTCCAAGAAATCTGCCTCAATTTGTAAGTGGCCTGCTTTGCTAATGTAGTTGGTACGTGCCTGGTCTATCTGTTGAGCAGTGCAGCGCTGCCAGCTGCTGCGGGGATGGCAAGTCGAAGAGGGGCAAGAGTGCGTACGTGAGGAAGCCGGTTGAGAGGGGTTGTTAATGAGAGATGGTGGCTTGGGGATGGAGTGTTAAAGATAGGGGCAGACGGAAAAATTACAGAGACATTTAGGAGGGAGAGTTGATAGGATTCAGGGATGGACTAAGTATTAGGGGAAGGGAGTAACAAGCTGGCAGGCATGACCCAGGGATTCTGTTGTGGAAGTAGATGGATGGTGGCCCACTCACTGAGCTCTAGAGAGCACAGGGAGAAGACGGGGTTTGCGATGAAAGAACAAGAATTTGATGTTGGGCCTGTTGATTTTGAGATGCCTTTGAGACATCCAATTTAGATTTTTCTACAGCAGCTCAAGACATAATTTATTCTTTCAAAATGGACAATTTGGGGGATTTTAATACATTCACAGAGCTATGCAATCATCATTACTAATTTCTTTTTTAACGTTTTCATCACTCCAAAAAGAAAATCCCATGCCATGAGCACTTATTTCTCATTCTTTCTTCCTCCTAACTCTGGCAACTACCAGTATGCTCTCAGTGTCTGTATTTGCTTGTTCTGGACAAGTAACTCATCACAGAAAATGGATCCTTAATAAACTTACTGGCTCATCAGAGATCATGGAGCTTTTTCCCCTTCTGGGGATGGCAGCCATGGGCATCCGAAACGGACCAGCACCTGACATACTACTGTAGGCTGTCCTGTGATACAGCCTCTAGCAAAACTAGACTGTCCCATACCCCTGGCAGTAGAATCATTTAACTTTGTACCAAGAAGGTTGGGAAAGTACCAAAATCCACATGTGGCGTGTGGCCAGGCTGATTCGAGGAGTTCGTGCTGTGAGACCTACAGTTCTTATGAAACTGTCTAAAATGAAAAAAAAACGTCAGCAGGACCTGTGGTGATTCCATGTGTGCTAAGTTTCTTCATGACAGGATCAAGCGTGCTTTCCTTACTGAGGAGCAGAAAATCATGAAAATGTTGAAGGCACAAGCACAGAGTCAGAAAACTAAATTTAAAAAATGAAATTATTTTTAACTTTTTAATTTTATTTTTGAGTAATAAAAGAGGTAAAAAAAAAAACTCATGGAGGCTAGAAGGCAGTAGGGTGGTTTGTTTGTTTGTTTATTTTTCAGATTTTATCTTAAAATAATCCACACACCCAGTGTGGGGCTCAAACTCACAACTCCGAGATCGAGAGTTGCACGTTCCTCTGACCCAGCCAGCAAGGCACCCCTCAGGTGATACAGTCAAAGTCCTGGAAAAAAAATTTCAACCAGTTGAAAACAGGTGCTCACAAATAGATATTTGTACACCAGTGTTCATAGCAGCATTATTCACAAGAGCCAAAAGGTAGAAACAACCCGAGTGTCCATTTACAGAGGAATGGATTTTAAAAACTATGTATTATGTCCATTCAGTGGACTACTATTTGGCCATGAAAAGGAATGAAGTAAGGATCCATCCTCCAGCGTGGATGAATGTTGCAACATGCTGAAGTAAAGGAAGCCAGACCCAAAAGGCCACATGCTGTATGATTCCATTCATCTGATGTGTCAAGCATAGGCAAGCCTACAGAGATAGAAAGTAGACTAGTGGTTGACAGGTGGCGAAGAGATGGGCAGTTGGGAAGTACAGAGTTTCCTTCTAGGGTAAAGGAAATATTCTGGAATTGAACAGGGATGATGGTTGCACAGCAGTGTGAATATACTTAAAATATATTGATTATACTAAAAATATAGTGAATAACTGAATTGTACAGTCTAAAATGTTTAAGATTGTGAATTATGTTACATGAAACTTATCTAAATACAAAAATTGTCTACATCAGAATTGGTAAAGGATGATGAGACTGTTTCTCAGTATCTGAAATAAAAGGACAAAACTGAATTCGTGGCTGGCTCTAGTCAGGGAGAACGGTGCTTGTCAGGCCTGGTCTCCAGAAATAGAGCAGACTGCTGATCTCATGTAGGGTTTTCGAGAAGTGGTGGAATTCATGGGATTGATAGACTTTCAGAAGTATGAGTGGGTTGACCTCATCTGCAGAAGTGTGGCTGCTCGGGTGAGACCTACGGATTAGCTGGTGCTCTGGTGCATTTTTACTGGAGCGGGTCCGTCCTGATTTATTGGCTGATTTTCATAAGCAAGAGCCAACACTGGCTGGGTTGCAGAAGCATGTTCACTTCAGCTGGTTGTCAGAGATAGATTGAAGAGACTTAAAACCAGTTGTTGGTGTCTCCTTGTTACCACGGCTACAGACTATCAGTCTTTCCCTCAGTTTGTAGGATCCTTCTTATTCTCATACCAACCTCTTCACTTCTGTAACTGCTTCCCATGCTCTCCCTCAGGATCTGATCAATGAGAGGGAAAGGGCAGGAATCTCCTTCACTATTGGCCCTGTGCTTCTTTACTCATGTATTTATTCAACAAATTGTCTTAGGGGATACAGAGGAGGAGAATAATGCAGTCCCTGTCTCAGAGTCTGGAGATGGAGCCCAACTACATACACAGTGGATTCCAGTTCAGCGAATCCAGTTCAGGAATACCCAGGGAAGCCTGAACAGGTCACTCATTCTGTCTAAGCAAGGGAGGGAATTCCATAAAGGAGGAAAGCCTTGAGGGGACCTTGGCCCTGACTCCGTCCTGGCCCTTCTCAGTGTAAGATGCAGGACAAGTCAGGAGACAAAGGCCTTTCGGGAGAAGCAAGTTCACATATATTGTGACTAAATTTCCTTTCTTTCCTTCTTTCTTTCTCTCTTTCTTTCTTTCTTTCTTTTTTAAAGATTTTATTTATTTATTTGTCAGAGAGAGAGAGCACAAGCAGGCAGAGTGGCAGGCAAAGGCAGAGGGAGAACCAGGCTCCTTGCCTAGCAAGGAGCCCGATGTGGGACTTGATCCCAAGACCCTGGAATCGTGACCTGAGCTGAAAGCAGCTGCTTAACCAACTGAGCCACCCAGGCATCCCTGTGACTAAATTTCTATGACAGTTCATCTAGATAATAAATTAATATTTGTTATCTTGTGCTAGGCTTTTTGGAAGTGCTTCAAATGGAATATCTAACTAAAACCTCACAAAAACCTTATGATTCAATACCACTGTTGACCTCATTTGCCAATGAGGAAATTTAGTCTCAAAGGACTAGAGAACTTGACCAAGGTTATGTGGTTAAGTAGTAGAGACTAGATTCAGATACAGTCTGACTTGTAGCTACTTGGGCCCTTTGATAAATTACGAGTTCAATAGAGGGAAGAAAGGCCTGGCCTACAGAAGAGGGCATTCGATTTCAATGTGAAGTACCCTCAATCCACCTTAATAAGACATTTATGTTTGGGGCACAGGTCATGATTTGCATTCAAAAAGTATTTTAATATTAGGGCGCCTGGGTGGCTCAGTGGGTTAAAGCCTCTGCTTTTGGCTCAGGTCATGATCTCAGGGTACTGGGATCGAGGCCCGCATCGGGATCCCTGCTCAGCAGGGAGCCTGCTTCCCCCTCTCTCTGTCTGCCTGCCTCTCTGCCTCCTTGTGATCTCTCTCCCTCTGTGAAATAAATAAATAAAATCTTTAAAAAAAAAGTATTTTAATATTATAAAAAACTCTTTTGATACCATATATATCCCATAATTTAACAGATGATAATAACTTCATTGAGTAATTCTGATTGAGCCATGAAGTTAAAGGAACTAAAATTTACAGAGAAAACTGGTTTCCTCCTTTAGAAAGAAGCTTATAACCTAAGCTGTGGGCTTATAACGTCTCATTGTGGGTGACACAATGAGAATGACAGGTATCTGTGTACATTTATTAAGGCTCAAATCAAAACACTGATTACCTAAGTCCTTATACTGTGGTACATGGATTATATGCAAAATGTGGTTTTTTCCCCCAAAGAGAAGGTCTATAACTTCCATCTGCTTCTTAAAGAATTCTAACTGATACAACCCCAAAAAGCTAAGAATGACTGCTCTAAAATTTTTAGCAAAGAGAAATGACTAATACATTCTTAATGTTGCTTCCATTTACATTTCATTCTCAGTGTTAATTACTGGTCGGGTTAGGCACTTTGCTTTGCTTACCATTTTTTCTAGTCAAGGCTTTTTGGGTCACAAGGTAAAGACATCACTTCAAACTAGTTGGAAAAAAAAAGGCCCTTATGGAAGGCTCTTGAGAATGCTAATGGAATCCAAGGGCATCAAGCAGAGCTGGGACCCACAGAGGACTGGACCAAGAAGCTGGCAGTCAGGTTCCTTTGCTTAAGTTCCCTCACGTTGTCTACCCCGTTGATCTCAGCAAACTGGCAATCACTGCTTATGTGTCACGTGACCCACCATGGTTGCCCTCACTCCCTGGTGTCCACCGTTCACTGACCTGCAGGAATGACTTTCTAGAAGCTCACAGTCCCAATTCGAAACTGTCAGGATGGAGACTCTGCTCGACCCACTGCTAGTCTCATCAACCATAGCCAGGAAGGCAAGTGTGACTGGCTGCTGGCCACAGGCAACGCCTGGAAAGGGGAGCAGTGGCTGAGGGACAGTCAGTTCACTCAGTTGAAAATGAACTTGCTTGTCTGGATGCCTGGAGTTTGGGAAATGTTCATTTATGATAGCCTCTAGAATCTGAAAATGTTCTCTTTTCCTATGGAGCTGATTAAGAGAGAAGACTACATAAACAATTATCTTTTACTTTTTTTAAAGATTTAATTTATTTANTATGATAGCCTCTAGAATCTGAAAATGTTCTCTTTTCCTATGGAGCTGATTAAGAGAGAAGATTACATAAACAATTATCTTTTACTTTTTTTAAAGATTTAATTTATTTAATTGACAGAAAGAGAGAGCACAAGCAGGGGGAGCAGAAGAAGGAGAAGCAGGCTCCCTGCTGAGCAGGGAGCCCAATGGGGGACTCGATCCCAGGACCCTGGGATCACGACCTGAGCTTGAGGCAGATGCTTAACTGACTGAGCCACCCAGGTACCCCTGATCCTTTAGATCAAAATCTCCATTATGTTGATTTATATCTCTTACCTTTTTTGCAGTCCAAGCCTTAAGGAATTTGTATCACTTCCCATATTACAGTTTCAGACCCTGGTCATCATCACTGCCACTGCCTCCCCACCATCCACCCACTCTAAAAAGATGCTTTCCTGAATATTTAGCTTAAACGTCATGGTTTGTGTGCCTGGATGGTTCAGTTGGTTAAGCCTTCGGCCCAGGTCATGGTCCCAGGGTCCTGGAATCAAGCCCTGAGTCAAGCTCCACGCCCAGCAGGGAGCCTGCTTCTCCCTCTCCCTCTGCTGCCCCCCCTGCTTGTGCTCTCTCACTCTCTCAAATAAATGAAATCTTTAGAAAGAAAAAAAGGTGTCATGATTGATCTCTTGGTTAGTATCAATCACTGGAAGAAGTGAACCCCAACCTGTAGTGTCCCACATATATTTTATTTCACAAATCCTCTCCTGTTTCTGAGAGTGCTGTGAGATCTGTACTTTTTTGAAAAATGAGTTTGAATGAATATTGCGTTAAGAATTAACTTTGAGGGCGCCTGGGTGGCTCAGTGGGTTAAAGCCGCTGCCTTCGGCTCAGGTCATGATCCCAGGGTCCTGGGATCGAGGCCCACATCGGGCTCTCTGCTCAGCAGGGAGCCTGCTTCCTCCTCTCTCCTCTCTCTCTGCCTGCCTCTCTGCCTACTTGTAATCTCTCTCTCTGTGTCAAATGAATAAATAAAATCTTAAAAAAAAAAAGAATCAACTTGGACTATTTTCCAGTTCCCATTAAGCTAATAAGTGACATGGAAACCTCAGTGGGGACTCCTGTTCAAATGAATGCACCCAGAAGACCCAAAGTCTGTTATCCACCATTCATGACAATGGGCGGCTGCAGACACTCACTTCAGCTTCAGTGATTCTCGTCTAGAGTCGTGTTTGTCGTGGACCTCACAGGAGGGTTAGACCCGGATTATTGAGAAAGTCTGTGGCAACCATCAGCTCGGTGGTCCTTACCCTTGGGTGAACATCAGCTCCGCATGCCAGACTTCGCAGTCCCTGAAAAATCTAAAAGCTTCCCAGCTGACACATACCCCCAAGGTTGAAGCCTATTAACTACGTATGATGGAATTTTTTTCCGACAAAAATGTGTGGCATAAATTGCGTCTGCTTTCCGCTCAGGTCATGATCCCAGGTTTTTGGGATCGAGCCCTGCTTCGGGCTCCCTGCTCAGTGGAGAACCTGCTTCTCCCTCTCCGTCTGCTGTTTCCCCTGCTTGTTCTCTCTCTCTCTGCAAAATAAATAAAATCTTAAAAAAAAAAAAATGAAGGTAGCAAGCAAGAAAGTGAGGAGAAGCAGATGTGCTGACCCTGAGAAGTAGCCGACAACTACTGCGACTGATCCCCAGATTTGACTTTGAGAGCATGTATGCAAAGCAGGAAGTAGAGAACCTGGAACAACGGAAGGGCTAATACATGGAAGTTAATGTTATAATTCATAGTCAGTATTACATTTCTAAAATACCCACATTATCACCACATGAAGTTGAAGCTACATCGATTTTTCAGGTTTTCATATTGTAATGAGACACCACTGGATCAGAATCTTCTAGAACATTCTGGCACCAAGCTCTACTGGACTGTGTGTGTGCTTACTCTTCTAACTCAGAATCCCTTGAGTCTTGTCTTTTAGGAAATATAAAAGAATGATCGAACTAGTAATGTGCTTTTGCCATATGTTTAGCTCCTTCATCTCTGACTGGAAAATTTGAGGCAATAAGTTCCCCAATATTTTGGTCTGAAAAACATCTCCATGATTCTTGGGAACCATGACAAATAAGAGAATAGGTGACATTGTTCTTATCACATGTAATAGACATTTCAACTAGAAGACTCAAAACGTATTTCTAGTACAGGTCAGAGAGATTGGAGAATCTAACCAGACAGGATTCTCCTATTATCCCTCTTTGGAATCTGAGATCCCTGCCCTCAAGAGCCCACTTGTATAGCCCAAGGCCCAGTGCAGTCCCTGAGACTTGCCCAGGAATGGCACAAGTGAGGGGTTCTGGAGTGAGAGTCCCACGTCTACGGCAGACGGTGGCAGGGACCAGTGGCACGATTGCAGGCCTTACGCACTAGTAAATGAATGAGAACCAAAAACAGCCAGAACAAAAATGACCTTAATGGTTCAAGTTCAGGCCAGAAAAAAAATTTTTAACAAGGGAAGTAAGTTGTCAAAATAAAATTGTCAAAATGAGACTTCACAGATTTCCTCCTATACGCAGCCTCCTTCTTTGATGGTGAGTGTTGGATGTTCCTCAATCTTTATAATGATCCAATTTTCATTAGAAACTATCATCAACTATTATTATTTAGCAATTCTGCCTTAATGAGATTAAGAAGATGTGGGATAAGGGGAGCAACAGCAGATGGAATATATTCTATTTTCTGAATTGATAAGAGGAAAGGGCAGAATATGGACATGATCAATTTCTATCATTAATCAAATAAAAAATACTGATTTCCGAAAAAGGAAAATTGTGGGTTAAATACCTCTTTACTTCTTTTTTTTTTTTAAAGATTTTATTTATTTATTTGACACAGAGAGAGATCAGATCACAAGTAGGCAGAGAGAGAGAGGAGGAAGCAGGCTCCCCACTGAGCAGGGAGCCCGATGCGGGCCTCGATCCCAGGACCCTGAGATCATGACCTGAGCCGAAGGCAGAGGCTTCAACCCACTGAGCCACCCAGGCGCCCAATACCTCTTTACTTCTTGAAAAATCTGTATTTAGTCCCAGTGCACCAAAAGGACTGTAATTTTCTTAGATTTATTTCAGGCTAATAACTACCCTATCTTGCTTCATTCATGGTTAAAAACTTCTAAAATCAACCTCCTGGCCATTGGAATTTTTATTTAACCAGAGAAATGAGCATGCTAATATATGTACATATTAATACTAATATATGTATTATTGCAGTGTGATTATGAAAAGTGGAAAGAATGGTTTTATTTGTAGAACCTTTACTTCATGGTTAAGTTCTCCAACCCCATTCCATCATATTCCCACATTAAAAATCTTCAGAGCAGATTATAAAACATCATACATGTATTGAAAAAATCTCTTGGCACATAGAATTCTAACAGATGTGATTCGCTCGTGATGTGCACATAAGTGCAGAAACTCTTCATGACACTGTGACGTATGGATGTTTATTCCTTTGGTGAAGTCAAATTTCCAACTGACACATGGTAGCCATTAGAGGTGCTTAACCATGAAGATGGCAGCTGGCTTGCCGGGATGAGAACATGTGATGCGGTTCTTCTGATAGCAAAGGCCTCCTTTCTCCCCAGACCTGCTGAGCCTGGGGACTTTCATCAATCAGCACAACACCCAATCTCTCAGCCAACAAGCAGCAGATTCTTAAGCTTTTTTTCTTCTTTTTCTCCTGGAATGTTGCTACCGCAAGATCAAAGCCACACTCAGAACTATCTTTGCATGGTATCTACACTGATAGTTTTTCTCAGTGCAAAACAAGAAAGAGTGGTGTTGGCCCAGTGGTCCAAAAGCTCTTAGCCCACAGACGAGTGAAGGGAAGTTATAAGACCTTTCTTTACCTCTGATCCCAGCGGCCTGAGCCCCAAAAGGTCAAGGCAGTGGCCTCCCTTGGGGCCATGAGTTGTGGACCAAGCATTGGGTTTGGATTGAGAGAAGTTAGCACACAGGGGCACAGGAGTCCAGATGTAACTGCCTGACTTGCAATGTGCTCAGCGTTGCTTAGGCCCACACACCACCTCCTGCCCAGTTCCCCTTGTTCCCACTGTGCAAGTTGCCCCTCACGGGCTTTACTTGCCCTTAGCCAGCCTGGCCCATCATATGGCAGGTTCCTGGCCTCTGCTCTCTCCTTGCCCTCTTCATGCCTCATTTCCACCGCCACCCCTCCCCAGCTGCTCCTTGAACGCTGATGTTCCTTGGGTTCCCATCCTGGGGCCTCCTTGGGTGATTTCTCTGCACCCCCAGCTTCCAGTGACTCTGGGATGCTAATTACTTGCAGCCTGGATTTCCAGCCCATCTGTCCCTGATATCCAAGCTCCAGCTGCTTCCTGGAGAGCTTCCCCTCGATGTCCTTCCAGCATTGCATTCGTCATGCGCTCTCACCCAACGGGTCTCCCAGAAATGCCTCATGTGGGAGTCTGGAGTGAGTCCCACTTTATACCCCAGACAGTGGTTGGCACCAACGGCACAATTGCAGACCTTAGAAAAACCATCTGGGCACAAAGAACAAACCTCCCTTTGTATATGCCCTCCTTTAGCTCTTCCTTTTGCCTTCTGCCGCATCTTTAGGGGATTCCATTCTTAGATTCGCTTGAGATGATACCAGAAGGCAGTTTATAAAAGCATTGGCTCTCCTCAGGTATCCTGGCACAGTGCGTGGTAGGCACCTATTTTCCTAAACCAGCAAGCTTTCTATCAGACTTTACTCCTTCCTGTACCGACAGTTCCCAGCTCTGCGCAGCTCTACATCCTAAGTATCTCTAGACATGTCCTGTGTCCCTCTGCCGAAAGCAGCCTTCATCGTCTTGATCCTCTAACAGTTTCCAGATTGATTCTCACCATATCCTCTCTCTCGTCCATCTGGTTGTCTTCCTAAAACACAAAATACATCAGGCCTACACACATTTGATGACTTCTGGTTGCTTTTGCTTGTAAGCACAGCCCAACTCCGGTGCCTGGTGCCCCAGGGCCTTTGCAGTCAGCCCTCGAGCCACCTTACCAGCTGTGTCTCCCTACCACTCCCCAAGGACACAGGCCTTCAGCCACCCCTAACTTCTCCCCAGCCCCAGCCCCATTCCCTCCCATGCCACACTGGTCACACAGTCTCCTCAGCTCCGAATGCCCTTGTCTTTGCCTGTCAAACATCCACTTAATTAAAAACCCAGTTCAGACACAAGCACCCCCGACTCCCTTGGACACAGTCAGCTGCTCTCCCCTGTGCTCCCCTGGGTCTGTGGACTTAGGTCGTGGAGGACAGGACTGAGCTGTTCTCTTGCTCATCCAATACCAGCCCCACTCCTTAGTGCGATGCATTGGCAGATCAGGGGCTTAAAAATGCCTGTTGGTTTTTATTTCACCAGAATAAGCAAGCTGAAAAGTCCCAGATCCATTTGCTAACCGTCTCATTACGTGTTAATGATCCCTCTCCCCACCGCTGATACTATTTAAATGAGAGTCTAATCTGGCGGGTATTTATTGAAATGACTTCTAGAAACAAAGAATAAGCTCTCATAAGGAAACTCTCACAGTGGAAGCCTGTTCCTGAGGTAACAGGAGCCCCCCACGGAATGGGCACACGGTCTTCACCTGGACAACGTGGAGCCCAGCAGGAGAAGGGAGTATGAGGGGGTGAAGAGGAAACATGTTTCCATTAGAAGGAAACAGAAATGTTGTTGTGGGGTGCCTGGCTGGCTCTGTCCTTAGAGGGTGCGACCCTTGATCTCGGGGTTTTGAGTTCAGGCCCCACATTGGGTGTAGAGATTACTTAAAAATAAAATCTTAAAAAAAAGGAAGAAATATGTGTTGTAAAACCTCCTAGAGTTAGGACCCCTGTTCCCCTAACAGCACAGCCTAACCCCTCATAGACGTCTACGTGGGTAGGTCAGTTAAGCTGACAGCAGTAACCAGGCTGAGTGAATTGCAAAGAGCAAGTGAAACTGCACAGTGGTCAGACAAAGACCTTCAAGGTGAGAGGCAGCAGTGGGCTGCTTCTGCCAACTCCCTCACTCGGCCTCTTCCCCTCCCCATCACCTCTTCCCAGGTGTTTAAGGAGAGCCCTTCAGAAGACTGGATGGGCCTCGCGGCTGTGAGCTGCTGGGGAAAGGCCGACAAGGGCGGAGCGGAGGCTGTGAGGAGGAGATGGCAGTGTCTGTTGGGTTTGGGATAACAGGATGATGTGGGGTCTTCTCTCCTTCCTCTGTCCCCACTGGAATTCGAGCCCTGATTGCCTCTCTCCTGGACTGTTCTCCCTGAAGACCAACCTCTGTGTCCCACCGCCACCCCAACCCCCCATCACTCTGGTCTCCGGGCTGCCACCAGAGCAGTGTCACCAATGGGCTGACGTAATTATGTCTTTCCCCTGCTTCCCAGGGCCCCATGCCATTACAGGATTAACCTGAGGGTTTCAGCCCACATCCATGCGCCTCCAGTCCTAAGCCCTGCTGGCTTCTTCTGCCTTGTCTCCTGACCTCCCCACCTCACAGCCCACTTTATGGGGCTTTGCGTGTCACCTGTTGCTTCTGTGCCCTTGTTCGTGCCCTCCTCTCGGCTTGGACTCTCCTCCTGAGCTTTAGGTCAGGTGTCTTGTCTTTAAGGAAGATAGACACACAGACACACGCAGACAGGCACTGATACACTCAAACACTATTCTTTTTTATTATTCTTTTTTTATTTTTTAAACTATGTTCTACAGCCAACATGGGGCTCAAACTCACAACCCTGAGATCAGGAGCTGCATGCTCTGCAGACTTGAGTCAGTCAGGTGCCCCATTCTTGTCTTTAAACAGTTGGCTTCTGTTCAAATGATCAGTGATTCCCCGCCCCACCCCTTTTTCTTTCTTTTTCATTTAGGAACTATCTTTTCTAAACCTGGATATGACTCTTTAGCCACAGAGCAGATTGTCGCGGCGCCGTGGAGCCTCACACCCCACACTCGACGCCTCCCAGCACCCCCCTCGGCCTTCTAGACTTTTCCACACGTCACCGAGAAAAGCGTGACAAACGGCCCGGCACCTGCGGCCGCCCTGGGCGGTGCTGCCTGGCACGGCTGTTCCGTCCGCGTCTCAGCCGGAGAGGAGAGGAGAGGAGGGGGACGAGGGGCAAGAAGAAGACGAGGAAGGAGAGGATGACGACGAAGGGCCCCGCTGAAGACAGCTGCTGAAGAGGAGGGTGAAGCGGATCCCAAGCGGCAGAAGACAGAAAATGGGGCGTCGGCACGAGGCTCTCCTCCCCGCTCCCCTGCCAATGGGCTGGGGGTGGGAGGCCCCTCACGGCCTGGAAGTGGGGGTGGGAACAGAGGAGCAAGGCCACTCCTCACTGGGCTCCTGGCTCTGGACCCTGCGCCAGAGCGGCCACCCTCTGTCCCCAGCCTTCTCACGTCCGTCTCTGCAGAGGCTGCCCCTTCTGTCCTCACTCTGCCATTGTTCCACCGCTTGACCTGCTCCGTCCGAGCTCCCCAGGTGGCCCCCAATCGCTCTTCTCCCTGTCCTTGCTCTCTTCCTCCCTCCCCCAGCCCTCCTGCAGTAGCCTCTCCTTCCTCCCCTCTGCATCCCAGCCTCCAGTCCTGTCCATCCCTGCACTGCCTGATCCCTGGGCCCCCCCTCAGAGATGCGCTTAAAACCTCACCCAGTCCTGACTTCGGCCCCCATTCGTCTCCGGTATCAAAACCCCCCAAAGGCAGAAGCTACATCCACTTATTCTTTGTATTCCCATAGTTCCTCGCAGAACCTTATCAAGGATGGATGGCAGGGCCCTGGGGAGGATGGAGTAGAGTGGACATGGGCCCTTTGGGTTCCCTAGAGGAAAAAAATGTAAGGTGGAAATTGACCTTCAAAAGTACATGCCACTGCCCATAGACATCGTGGGAACCCGGCTGTGATTCCGTTCAGTCCACAACCATCTGCACACCTGTGTGAGCCACTCACCTGTCTCATCAGGGGCGTGAGGACAGGCATCCGGATGAGGCTGCTCTGGCCCGAATCCCAGTTCTGTAGTGCACCAGCTCTCCATCCTGGGTGAAGCTCTTGAGCCTCGGTGTCCTCACCCGTCAAGAGAAAAATAGCATGGACCTCACAGGAAGAGTGTTGAGCACTTCGGTAGAGGCTGGGCACATGGGATGTGGTCTGTTTTTTTATTTTAAAGATTTTATTTTTAATACTCTCTACACCCAGTGTGGGTCTTGAACTCACAACCTGGAGATCAAGACTCACATGTTCTTTTCTATAGCAGAACTTGATTTAAAAAAGTAACATTTCAAACTGTCCAGCCACCGGAAGTGCACAGGTACCAGAAATGCACACTTTTCTTGGCATGGCCAGCCCCTTCAGCTTTCTGCACTTGGTGTTTGGAGCATCTTCATTTTCTGTAGGCTTCTTCCTGTCCCTGCCAAGCTCAACTTGCCCCCTTTTCCCTGTGGGTCCCTTCTCTCCCTTCTTGGCAGGGGCCTTTTTAGTCTTGTGTTCTGGCTTCAGAGGAGCGCTTAGCAGATAACCTGGCAGATCTCTGTGGCTCATCCTTCACCTTGGCTTTATCTCCTTTAACATCCCCTGCAGCCTTTCTCTTGGGCGTGGTGGCGGCGGCAGCAGGATGTAAGAGAGGGTCTAGGCTCAGCCCACCATGTGAAATAAGAGAGGGAAGATGTTTTGGAACGCTACTAGAGGGTCAGTTCCCAAACTTCATTTAGGTTCTAGGTGGCAGCAGGTTCCCATCTGGAGAGGAGGAAGCAGCCCAGAAATCCAGGCATCCAGTGAGTCCGAGTTTGGATCTTAGATGCCCCGTGCAGAATTCCAGCTTCCAAATAGAGAGATCAGCAAGAACTACGCAGAAGCCCTGTCCCGTGGTGATGGAGATCTGGGCTTCTTCTGAGGCTCTAGACACCCCCTTCCTCCCCACCCCATGGGACTGGCTACCAAGCACAGCTGGGACCAAGATGGGAACCCAGGGTCAGGATCCCTAAACCCCACAGGAAGGGAGGATTGTGGCTAAAACTCTTTACTTGCTGTATGAGCACTGGCTCAGGAACCTGCATTGAAGGCTGGGGGGGTCTGTGAAGTCAATGGTCCCAGCTATGAGCAACTGATGGAGAAAGAGTCAGGAACCTGGGATAGAAGTCACACATCCTGAATTTAAATAGGTTGAATTATTGATTGTCGATATTGGTCATTGTTTTTCTTCCTATGGGCGTCTTTGTGCAGATGGGCACATACTGTTAATTTGCAGATATTTTTATAATATCACCCAGCACGTAAAGCATATGCTAGAAAGGGAGGTGATTGTTATGCCCATTTAACAGATGAAGCCCTAGCAATGTTACAAATGCTATTGCATAGTTGATAAGTGGCAGATCTGGGAGTGGAGAAAGGAATCCTCTTCAAAGAATAAATGGATAGAGAAAATGTGGCATATATACAGTGGAATATTACTCAGCCATAAAAAGAAGGAAATCCTGTCATTTGCAGGAACAGGGATGAACCAGGAGGACATTATGCTAAGTGAAATAAGGCAGTCACAAATACTATATGCTTTGACTTATATGTGGAGTCTGGCAAAGTCAAACTCCTAGAACCAGAGAGCAGAATGGGTTGCCAGGGGCTGGGGGGGGGGGAACAGAGAGATGAGAGTTAGGTTTATGAACTTTCCGTTATAAGACGAATAAGTCTGGGAATCTACTATACAGCAACGGTGATTATAGTTAATACTATACTGTATACTTGAAATTTGCTAAGAAAGTAAATCCTCAGTGTTCTCATCACACACACAAAAATGGTCACTATGTGAATGATGGATGTGTTAATGAACTTGATTGCCGTAATCATTTCATAATGCATACGTACAGTATATTAAATCATCACGTATACCTTTACAAAATCACATCGTACAACCTAAATATACATTTTTTATTTGTCAATCATACCTCAATTAAACTGGAAAAGAAAAGAGACATTAAAAAAAAAAGTAGGGACACCTGGGTGGCTCATTTGGTTAAGCATCTGACTCTTATTGCAGCTCAGGTCGTGATCTCAGAGTTGTGAGATTGAGCCCCGTGTCAGGTTCCATGCTCAGCGCAGTCTGCTTAAAGATTCTCTGTCGCACATAGGCCAAGGAACAGAGTGGAGAGTCCAGATATGGACCCTCAGCTTTATGGTTAAATAATCTTCTACAAAGCATGAAAAAATATCCAGCAAAAAAAAGATAGTCTCTTCAATAAGTGGTGATGGGAAAATTGGACAGCTATGTACAGAAGAATAAAACTTGACCATTTTCTCACACCATACACAAAGATAAACTCGAAATGGGTGAAAGACCTCATGTGAGGCAGGAATCTATCAAAATCCTAGAGGAGAACATAGGCAGTAACCTCTTTGACATTGGCCACAGCAACTTCTTTCAAGACAAGTCTCCAAAGGTAAAGGAAACAAAAGTGAAAATGACCTTTTGGGACTTCATCAAGATAAAAAGCTCTGCACAGCAAAGGAAACAGTCAACAAAACCAAGAGGAAATCCACAGAATGGGAGAAGTTATTTGCAAATGACACAACAGACAAAGGGCTGATATCCAAGATCTATAAAGAACTTCTCAAGCTCAACGCCCAAAAAACATAATCATGTCAAAAAATGGGCAGAAGATATGAACAGACACTTCTCCAAAGAAGACATACAAATGGCTAACAGACATATGAAAAAATGTTCATCATCACTACCCATCAGGGAAACTCAAATCAAAACCACATTGGGATACCATCTTACACCTGTTCGAATGGCCAAAATCAACAGGACAGGAAACAAGTGTTGGAGAGGATGTGGAGAAAGGGGAACCCTCTTTCGTTGTTGGTGGGAATGCAAGTTGGTGCAGCCACTTTGGAAAACAGTGTGGAGATTCCTCAAAAAATTAAAAATAGAGCTAGCCTATGACCCTGCAATTGCACTACTGGGTATTTACCCCAAAGATACAGATGAAGTGAAAAGAAGGGCCATATGTACCCCAATGTTCATAGCAGCAATGTCCACAATCGCCAAACTGTGGAAAGAGCCTAGATGCCCCTCAACAGATGAATGGATAAAGAAGATGTGGTCCATATAAACAATGGAATATTACTCAGCCATCAGAAAGGATGAATACCCAACTTTTGTTATCAGCATGGACGGGTCTGGAGGAGATTACGCTGAGTGAAATAAGTCAAGCAGAGAAAGTCAATTATCATATGGTTTCACTTACTTGTGGAACATAAAGAATAAAATGGAGGACTCTAGGGGAAGGAAAGGAAAAGTGAATTGGGGTAAATCGGAAGGGGAGAAGAACCATGAGAGACTGTGGACTCTGAGAAACAAACTGAGGGTTATGGAGGGGAGGGGGAGGGAGGATGGATGAGTCTGGTGGTGGGTATTAAGGAGGGCACGGATTGCATGGAGCACTGGGTGCGGTGCATAAACAGTGGATCACTGAAAAAAAATTAAAAAGATTCTGTCCCTTCTGTCTATCTCTCTCAAATGAATAAATAAGTCTTTTAGAAAAGAAAAAAAAGGAATCCTAATTCCCATGCAGCGTCCCTCCCACTACTCCTGCCTAAGCACTATCTATCCGGAGGATATTTCCAACTATTTTTAAATCCCAGCATGCTCTCTGGTGAACTTGATCAGTTGACCCTGAGGCCAGCTCATTCTCCCCCTGCTTCCCCCTCCCCTCCCCTCCCACCTCTGCCTCTCTGGGGTTTGTTTACACTCTGAGCCACTAAAGGCTCTCTTTCCTTCAACTTTGAGTTGGGTTTCAGTCACTTGCACATAAGGAATACTGACTGATCTGTAAACACAGAACTGGGTTAAGTTCAGGAGCAGAGACCAAGCAGGTGTGAGAAGGCTGCGTCCCCAGAGCCCACACAGGCACACAGTCAGTGTTCAAGATGGACTGGGTGAACAAATGGCACAGAGGCCACCACTGAACCTTCCACGGGCAGAGGTGCCTGTGTCTCCAGAGCTGCTCTTGCCCCCAGGCTCACTGCCAGGTCCTCTGAGCGAGCCCCAGCTGTGTCTGCCCTCGGGTTGCCATGAGCCTGGGAAGGGCGACCCTAATATCCCGTCTTCCTATTGCCACCACCGTCCACACACTTGAGGTGAGCCCAGGGAGGTCGGGCAACTGGCCCAACGACCCCACAGCTTCTCTTCCTCACTTCCATACCGGGAGCTACCTTTACCATGCATTGGGCCACTTAGATTTACTTTCCTATAATTACACATCCCTCTGTCGTTCCTGATTGCATGATATTTTCGTCTACTGAATCTCTTTAAAGACTAAGGGCTACACAGCAGCAAGATCAAATCATATAGTTCTTTAAAACCCTTGGATATCCTAGGACAGAACTTCAGCACATAGGAAATGCTCAACAACTAACCTTCACAACTTATAAGCACAGATGAAGGTGGATCTAAACAAACCAGATCTAGAGAGATACATAGCCAGTCTGTGACTCACAGAAAAAAAAATGGATTTGAGTGCCTACTATATTTTAGTAACCGAGCTACTTTGGAAGAGAAAAGAATACAAAATGAGAATACATTACTGTCTCTGCTGTCTATGCTGCACAGTCTACTGGGGGACCAGGAGCAGAAACCAATGATGTAGTGCAATGTAATAAAGGCAGTGGTGAAAATTACTACAATAGTGCATAGTGCAAACAGAGGACAAAGTCACTATTATGTCTGAGAATTTGAGGAGACTTCACAGAACCATATGATTTGGGTCTTGAAGCACGAATAGAAGTTTGCCAATCAAGACTGAAAGATTGCTTTCAGATATAAGAAGTTATTATGGTCC
The DNA here is from genome assembly GCA_002007465.1 of Ailurus styani. Classification (NCBI taxonomy): domain Eukaryota; kingdom Metazoa; phylum Chordata; class Mammalia; order Carnivora; family Ailuridae; genus Ailurus; species Ailurus styani. The sequence goes on along the minus strand of LNAC01000061.1, from coordinate 3,199,756 downwards.
TATATCCCATTATATGGACACCAACACAACTCCCCAGGCATTTCATTTATTTATTTTTTCAAAAAGATTTTATTTCATATTTTTAAAAGATTTTATTTATTTATTCGAGAGAGAGAGTACAAGTATATGTCCCTGCTGAGCAGGGAGCCCGATACGGGGCTCGATTCCAGGACCCTGGGATCAGACGAAGGCAGATGCTTAATTGACTGGGCCACCTGGGCTTCCCAAAAAGATTTTATTTTTAAGCAATCTTTACACCCAATGTGGGGATCGAACCCACAACCCGAGGTTAAGAGTCACATACTCCATCCGTTGAGCCAGTCTGGCGCTCTAGCCCAGCCACTTCAACGCTGAACCAAGAGCTGCAGCAACGTAGGGGTTCCAGGAGAAAATCCCTATGGGACTGTGCCCTGGGACTTACGTGTGATCTACAATCTTCCTTTCAGTGTAACATCTTCCAAAACAACTTAAAATACTTGGCACAGACTGACACTGAATCCCCTTCTCTGCACCCAATTCAAACAAAATAATGATAACAGCCTTATTAGATCTAAAATCAGCCCCAATTAGAAACAGCCTGTTTAAAAATCAATAAACTTTTCTTAATCCCTGCAGTGGAAAAAGAGAGCGGCTCCTCTCTGTCTTCCCTAAAAAGTCAGTATTTATACAAAGTATGACGTTGCTGGACTCGGAGCCGCAGAGGTGCCCGGGCTTCCCCCCCAGCTGCCTGCGTCCTCTGAATTGTGCATGACTTATTTGGCTAGAACTAATCTCAGCTCCAGGCTTGCTTACATTTTTGGGTTACCCTTTCGCCTGGAATGCATCTCAGTGTTCTCATTAGTGCTGTCTCCCCAGCCCTGGCCCTCGGTTTCCTTGTGTTGCTGTTACTTTCTGTCCTGCCATTAGTAATCTTGACTGCTCCCAGCACGCAGTCAGGCCCTGGTGTGTTCCCCATCACGCTGACACTCTCTGTTCCCGTGCCAGACGAAGCCCGGACCCCTCCCTCCCCTGTCCCCACCGCCACTGCAGACCTTCCTGGCTATTTACAGTCTGACTTTTTGTTAATTCTTTTTCTAATTCTAAAATGTATTTTGTACTTCTTATAGAAGGCTATAAAGAAATATATTAAGAAAACCCTCATAAGTCCACACAGAGTCAAGCAATGTTCTTTTTCTAGCGTAAGCCTCATGGAAAATATATTTTATTGTATGTTTCGTTACAAAAGCAATTTACCTTTTGATGTCATACAATGCAAAGGGCACTTAACTTCAGTGTGTCTTGTTCCCAAAAACTTAAAACCCCAGGCTAATGAAAAAAACATCAGACAACCCCAGACTGAGGGGTGCTCAATAAAATACCTGAATGGAACGCCTCTAACCAAGGTCATCAAAAAACGAGTCTGACAAAATGTTACGGTCTAGAGGAGCCTAAGAAGATGTGGTCACTAAATGCGATCTAGTCTCCTAGGTGGGATCCTGGAACAGAAAAGGGAACATTACAAAACAACTTTTAAAATCCCATTAAAGAAGGGACATTAGCTAATAATCATGTGTCAGGATTGGTTCATTATTTGTGACGAACGTAAGATGTTAGCAAATAGGGGAAGCAGATACAGGATACATGGGAACTCACTGTGTTATCCTTGCAGTTTATAGCTACATACAAACCTGTTTTTGGACTTAAAGTCTGTTTAAAAAAAAAAAAGGTCCGTGATCATGGGGGAAAAGAATTCAGACAGTGCAGAATTTTGTGAAATAAAAGACACTCGCCCTCCACGTCCCTGCCCCCACCTCACAGCTGGCACCAGCCTTATTCTCCAGAAATGTCTCCTCTTTATTGCATAGTTGAGCTCATGCTGCCATTGCAATTCTGAATGCTGGCTTTTATCATTAGCCTTACAGCAGAAGCCTTTCTCTGTGTCCTGAAGAACTGTTCCTAAAGACAATTTTATAGGTTGCGTAATATTCATTGCACTGTTTTCTTGCCTCTATTAGCTGTGATCTAGCCCTTATGTTTCCAGGAGATTTGCTTTCATTCCCCATGTCTTAGAATGTTTTCCTCTGCAAAGAACTGTTCCTCTGATTTCTGTAAGCGGCAAGACAGCAACATCTCCATCTATGGTCTCCTGGGACCTCCATAAAACTTGTTTAATGTTTCAGCAGAGATCGAATCTAAAGCCTTTCTTTTCTTGATCTCTTCTTTTGCCTTTATTTCTCGTGATGTAGGGATTTATAATGCATTGGTGACAACCCGGGTGGTGTCGCTGCTGATGGCTAAAATGTGTGATGCTTGAACCTTCATGCTTAGGGTTGAATTATGTCCCCCCAAATTCATATCCACCCAGAATCTCAGAATGAGACCTTGTTTCCCAGCAGGTTCTTTGCAGATGTAATTCAGGAAAGTGAGGTCATACTAGACAAGGGCGAGCCCCAAATTCAATGGCTGGTGTCCTTATAAGAAGGTCGTGAGAAGATACAGAGACACACAGAGAGAACACCATGAGAAGGCGCAGACAGAAATTGGAGGAATGCATCTACAAGCCAAGGAGCAGCAAGGATAACCTGCAGCCACCAGAAGCTAGGAGAGAGGCATGGAGCAAACTCTCTTTCAGAGCCCCAAAGAAAGAACCAATCCTGCCAGCACCTTGGTTTGGGGCTACTGCTCTCCAGAACTATGAGAGAATAAGCTGCTGTTGTTGTAAGCGACCTAGTTTGTGGTATTTTGTTATGGCAGCCCTGTAAACTCCATACAGTGGGCTGTGGCCTCAGAGGACTTGGGACTGAGCAGAGCTCTGGTACTTGTGTGAGGAAAGGGGCGAGAGTTCTCACTGTGAGGGGCAATGAGGTATCCAGGGGTATCCACGAAGATCGCATGAGTGAGGCAGTGAGCAAAAGCACAATCAGACAGACAAGTCAGATGGAAAGAAGACTACGAGGATCACTTTCTCTCCCTTTTATCTGTGTCCATAGTGTTTCCAGAAGCTTTAAGTTGTTGTTTGCTGGAATATGCCTTTAATGTATTAAAGTCTCCAGGTCCATCAATGTTAATTTCAAAGCTTTGGCTATGACAAAATTATTTACTGTGAATTTTCTTTGAGAACATATACACACACACCCCTCTTAACAGTGATTGCTGCATGTGTTTTTTTTAAGATTTTATTTATTTATTTGAGAGAGAGAGAAAGCAAAAGCAGAGGGAACAGTAGAGGGAGAAAAGCAGGCTCCCTTCTGAGCAGGATGCCAGTTGTGGGGCTCGATCCCAGGACCTGGAGATCATGACCTGAGCCGAAGGCAGACGCCCAACCATCTGAGCCACCCAGGCGCCTTGAGAAGAAAACATTTTAATAAAACATTTCCTTTAAAAGGGGATGTTGCATGTGCCACCAAAACTGACTGTGGATGCAGAGATTCTCTTCAGATGAGAGGCTCGAGGTTGGTGAGGAAAAGGTAGGTGGATGTTGGCAATAATTTTTCAATGTGTGAGACCTGGGGACCTCTCAGGTGCAAGGGGGTAATCTTCTCGGTGGTGCTGTGAGGTACCATGAGGTCCTGAGGGGAGTGTGTGGTGAGGGATGAATTCCTTTTGTGGGGGTGGAGTGGGAGTGGAGATGGTACTAGAGAGCAGAGTCTTCAAGAAGTTTAATGACTTTTGGTGCGACTGTGGGGTTAGAATGGCAAGAGAAACCTCTTCTCAGTCTCCCCCTGGGCTGCTGTGAGTGAAAACGGGTGGAAGGATGAGGTTTGTGGGCAGAAGGGAAAACTCCTGTGGTTCACCACAGGAAGGCAGGCCACACCTGCCTAGAGGCCCTTTCGTGTCCTCTGAAGATCCCAGTGTCACTGTCTGTATTAGTTATCTATTGGTGCATAACCTCAAAACTTAGTGGCTTAACACAATGATAAACATTAACTACCTCAGAGTTTCTGTGGGTAAGGTATTCAGGAGTGAATTTTCACGATAATTCTGGTTGAGGTCTCTCATGAGGTTTCAGTCCAGACGTCTACCAGGGCTTCAGTCACAGGACTGACTGGGACTGGAGGACCTGCTTCCCAAAGAGCTCACTCATACAGCTGGGGTCCTGGTCCTAGCTGTTAGCGAGAGGCCTCAGTTCCTTGCCAGCCACCATAGGGTTGTGTCCTCCCACCTCCAGAGAAAGTGATCCAAGAGATAGCAAGGTAGATGCTGCAGTGTCTTTTATGACCTAGTCTCAGAAGTCACACGCTGTATCATAATATCCTATTGATTACACGGTTGGCCCTATTCAATGTAAAAGAGAACTACAAAGCTGGGAGGTGAGAATCACTGGGCGTCATCTTGGGGGCTGGATGCCACGCTACACAGAGCTAAGGCACCAGTGTAGCTGCATCATTGGATCCATGGCTGACTGAGTGCCTGGAGACCAACTCTGAGGCTGGGAACTTCCAAAACCAGAGCAATATCTTCTTTCTGAACCCTCAAAGTAAAGCATTCAAAATATGCCCAGCCATACCGGGAACATGGGAAAAATGCCGAGGATTACCCCAAAAGGTCAGAAATCCAAAACAAACCTCACTCTACCCTTATTCAACATTTCTCCAACTCTATTTTAACCATTTTTTCCATTTTAAAATAATTTAAACCATTTTTAACCATTTTTTCCTTTTTTATATGAATTTCATATATCATTAAATGCACAGATCTTAGGTGTACATTTGCCCAGTTTTGAGTGATTCATAACCCAAGTCCCTACAGAAATATAGGAAGTTCCTTCGTGATCCTTCCGGGTCAGTGCACCCCCCCACCCCCCCCACACACTCTCAGGCAACCACTGTTCTGTAATCTTTCCACTGTAGAGTTTTACATGTTCTAGAATTCCAAATATATAGAATCATATAGCATGTACTCTTTTGTGTCTAGTTTTGTCTTTAGTCAGCATGCTGATTCATTCGTGTTGTCATGCACCAGGAATTCATCTCCCCTAACATTTTTTTAAAATTTCATGTCTACAGAAGAACTGAAAGATAATACAATGAACCCTTATATACCTTTGACCTAGATCAACCAATTGTTAATGTTTTGCCATATTTGCTTTAATGCTTCCCATTTCTCTTCCTTTCTTTTCCCTGAACCCCCTTGAAAGTTGCAGATATTAGAAAATGTCATCCTTAAATACTTCAGCATGTGCTCCTAAGAACAAAGACATTCTCCTACATAAATACCATACCATTGTCATGGCCAAGACATTTGACACTGATAAAGTAATATTATCCAATATACAATCCATATTCAGTTTCTCTCATTCTGTTTTGAGGAGCACAGGCCCATGTCTTAGGACATGTGAGATCTGGGAATAGAGGTCAGCTGTCCTGACCTTGAGCCTTCCTCTTCTCTTTCTCCCACTCACTTCCCTATGGCCATCCAGTGTGCACTGGGCCCCAGCTTGGGTAGTAGCCAGCTTTCCTGGGCACTTTACTTCAGCCCTATTTATAGGAACTTCTCTTCCCTCTCTTAGGTTGTCTACCCCTCCACAGTGCGCCCCACATGCTCACATGCACCCCTCCCCAGGGATCAGCTTCTGTGAGGTACGGGAAAGAGTTCCTGTCCATTCCTCAAGGTACCATAGACACTGCGAAATAATCCCCTTCCTCGTTTTCTTATGGTGGTGTCTAACTACTTAAATAAATCTCCCTCCTCTCAGTAGTCCCCCCTAACAACAAAGTGCAGGAAAGTTTTTCCCTGGGCTAAGAGTAAACACGTCTTTCTAACACACACGCACACGCGCACACACTGCACCAGCAACCTCACTCCTGGGTCTGATTCTCCCCACCAGCAGCGCAACCCTCTGAGTCTCCATCAGAGTGAGGCAGGACCACCCCTGCCCCCCCCCCCCCC
>LNAC01000061.1:3148736-3193834 GCA_002007465.1 Ailurus styani | reverse complement strand
GAGGCAGGCCCCCCCCTGCCCCCCCCCCCCGGCAGGCGGTGCCATATTGAGCTGCACAGCCTCCGCCCTCCAGCTCTGCAGCGCGGCCCTGAGCCCTTGGCAAACTATCGGGGCCTCCTACTCACCCCCAAAGCCCTGGCTGTCCCTCCCAACCTCATTGCTCCCTTGGCCTCGCGGCAGAAGTAGACACCTTGCTCCAGACGGTAATCAATCATTCTCATCGCTGGTCATTCTAAATATTTATGTTGGGCTCTGCCGCAGTCCCCTGCAGTAGGGCATTGCCCACGTGCTGTGCTGAGCTGCTTGCTGCAGCTGAGAGGGAGGCGAGGGACCGAGCCAGCGGTGGGCTGGAGGCCTGGCCGATCTCCTAGAACCGCCTCCCTTCCGAGGGAGCCTGGGAGACCTGCCCGCCTGCCGGCCTGCCCAGAACAGTCTGCGACTCCACAAAAGGAGCTGGAAGTTCACTTGGAAGACTTCGTTCTAGCCTTATCCCCATGTGTGCAAGCCCGGCCTCATGGACAAGTGGCGGCCGCTCCTTTGCTTCCTTGTCTAGCAGTTGGAAGCAGGAAATTGGAAAAATAGCTTTTCGATGCCCGGAGATGCATGGCTATCCAAACAGACCTCAACATGTTGGGAGAAAACTCCAGCCCCTTCCTGCTGCACCTGCCTCCTGTTCATAACTCAGTTCACTGCAGAAGCTTCCCTCCCCCCGCCTCAAAAGCTCTGCACAATCCATTCGGTGAAGGCCACTGTCTTGTTTCCAGGGGGTCTGGCGTCTTTATTTTAGACATTCATGCAGTTGGGTTTCCTGCTGGTGTGACGTGTTCAAGAGAGCTGGTGCCCCCTTAGACCGAGGTAGGGGTGGGGGGTGGCAGGCTACCAGAAGAGGCCGCCAGGGGTCCTTCCATTATTTCCAGACCCAGGCAGGATTCTAAGGAAAGGGTGACAGACCACACGTACGGACCCTTCCCCCAAGGGCCCGCACCCATTTAGAGGTCCCCCTTCTGTGATTTGACCCGGGTCGCTCATTCTTTTTTTTTTTTTTTTAAGTTTTTATTTATTTTTTTGACAGAGAGAGAGAGGGAGATCACAAGTAGGCAGAGAGGCAGGCAGAGAGAGAGGAGGAAGCAGGCTCCCTGCTGAGCAGAAAGCCCGATGCAGGACTCGATCCCAGGACCCTGAGATCATGACCCGAGCCGAAGGCAGAGGCTTTAACCCACTGAGCCACCCAGGCGCCCCTGGGCCACTCATTCTAATGGTTGCTCATATGTTGTGTTAGAGATCTGAGGTGACTGACGAAAGCATAAAATAAGGATAAATAACTCAGGAGTGGTATTGGCATAGAGAAAAGGACAGTCTTACACAGTTGCTAAAAAGGACCAGAATTCTCTGTCTCCTGCAAGCCCAAACTCAAGGGCAAACAATCGTTGTAGGGGCAACACAGGGCCCTTCGGTGTGATTAGACTGGGTTTTAGGAATAGAAGGTCTTCTCTCAAAACTGAGAACAGAGAAAAATCTCCCCAGTGGGAGCCCCGCTTCACCATCTCGTCTAGGAAGCCTGCTGATTTTTCATGACAGTCCCGGGCTTCTGTTTTGGTTTGGTTTAGTTTGTGTGCGATTGTGGTTTACCCCCCAACCCCCACGTTTTTTTTGTGTGTGTGTTTTTTAACTCCAAGTCACACGTTGGTTTAAATAACTTCATGTTGCCATGGTAACTAACTCCTTTGGTCCTAGGAGAAAACCGTACGTAAGTCATGGAAATGGACAAGAAAGAATCACAGGAAGCGGGGAAGGGCGGGAGGGGCCGTTTCCAGCTTATCAAGATCAAAGGACCGAAACAGAGCTGCAAAAAACCGCAAACCCTGCAACTCCCACGCTGCGACCCGGGTCTGAAACGGGCCACACCCGCAGCGCGGCGCCCATCTCAGTGACTGGCCCAGGGCAGCCGCGGACTGTTGTCTGGTGTCCCGCGTGGTGAGCACCTCCTGTTGGTGACGCGCAGTATTGAACGGCAGCTTCCTTGATGTCTTCGCACCGCCCGTTCATCTGCGGCGTCTGCACGCGCTGTGCCCGAACACCCATCGGAGAAGCCGCGACACACAGAGCTCTTCCTACTTCACAACCCTCCACGGAACCAAACTGTGGACCGCGTAAAATCCCAGGTCTTTCAGATTCTATCTAACTCACTTTTTTATGGTCTTCGTTCTTACCAGGGCAAGCACCCACTTAATCCTCGAGGCTTATTGAATATTAATTTTTTTAAATTTTTTTTATTATTTGCCCCAGGGGTACAGGTCTGTGAATCATCAGGCTTACACCTTTCACAGCATTCACCATAGCACAAACCCTCCCCAGTGTCCATCACCCAGCCACCCTATCCCTACCCTCCCACCCCCCAGTAACCCTCAGTTTGTTTTGTGAGATTAGGAGTCTCTTATGGTTTGTCTCCTTCCCGATCCCATGAATATTAATTTTTTTAGAAGGTGCGGGCGCCTGGGTGGCTCAGTGGGTTAAAGCCTCTGCTTTCGGCTCAGGTCATGATCTCAGCGTCCTGGGATCGAGGCCCGCATCGGGCTCTCTGCTCAGCAGGGAGCCTGCTTCCTCCTCTCCCTGTCTCTCTGCCTGCCTCTCTGCCTACTNAAAAAAACTTTAAAAAAAAAAAAAAAAAAAAAAAAAAGAAGGTGCAAGACTGGGTGCTGGAGGTAAAACGAAGCTCCGAGAAGCTCATTGCCTCGTCTGCGTAGGAAAAGGCTAAGCTGTTCTGTGAAAGCAAAGGGACATACACACACACGCAGACACACACACACACACACACACACACACACACACACACAGCAGCAGCAGCAGCAGCAGCTTAAAGAAAATCCACTTTATTTTTCACATAAAAGACCGTTCTTAGAGGTGAGTAGCCCAAACTGCTGGGGCTGCTCAGTTCTCTTAGGTCAGCTGGGGACCTGGCTTCTTCCCATCCGGTTACATCATCATCCGTAGGATATTGTCCTTGGTCGCACGGTCATCAAAGCTGGGTCACGACTACATCCATGTGTCAGCCTGGGAAAGAGGAAGAGAAAAAATGGAGAGCAAGCAATTTCCTTTCAAGTAAGAAACAGAGAAGGTGCACCTGCTGTTTGATAAGTTGCAACCAGCAATCTGGTCAGAAAGCATCTCTTTTTATTTTCCCCTCACACAACCTGACTTTATTTATCATTGATTGATGAAACAATTTTGTAACTTAGAACATTGCTATCATTGTAATTGCACTGTCAGGGTAGAGAAACGCCAGTTCATAGATATTTGGGGTGAAGAGAATGTCCTGTAGCTGTTTACGGTGTGGTTTCACATCCCCGGGATGTTTTACTGCCCATCAGTGATGACAAGTATTATCACAATGACAACAGAGATGATAAAATTCCAGTGATATGAACCTTAGTTTATGTTCGAGTTTATTTTTCTCATGAGATTGTGATGTTTCAGTTGGCTACCTGAGGCATGAGTAGAAGCCGTTCCGGTGGGAAAAGAGGAAGAACATTCTTGAACGTGAACAGCATGTGCAGAGGCCTGTCGTCATGGCAGGGCCAGGAATATTCATGCAATATTCATTATGGGGAACAGGTACATGTATGGGGAAGAGAGGTAGGAGGGAAATTGGAGAAATGGACTGGAATCATATAAGCTAAGACTTACGCTCTAAACAAAGGAATTTGGATTTTACTCTGCAGAGCAGACGCGGCAGGGCACCCAAAGGGAAGACAAAAGATACTACCCTTCCAAGATGCAGAGCCTCTCCCAAAAATAACCACAAGAAAGACTCGGACAATTCTCCTGAGAGCCTGAAGCTGGCGGTAGGACCCAGTTGCACAGGAAATACAACCCACATTTCTGTCTGTCCTATCCCTGGGGCTCCCGACCTGACAGTTGCCCAGCCAAATTCTCAGAACACAAAAGGAGAGCCCAAGAAAGCTAGCTGTCCCTGAAAAGAGAAGGATCAACCATCAGTGGGCACCCGAAAGCAAATTCACAAGCCACAATTCAAAGACCGAATTCTTACACGTGCTTTCTGCCTGCCCATCTGAATTTGGAAAGTAAAGGACACTGGGAGATTTTACCTTCCCGTCTTACCCACACACTACAGACAGAGACCTGGGAGCACCGACTTTGGGAAGAGTCCTCCCCCTTTGTGGGCTTCCCAGGATCCCTCTTGCAGGCTCTGCCGTGAGCACAGCAGCCTGGCAGGCCTCAGCCTGGTCCCCAGAAACTGTAGTTGAGGAAAAGAAATTTCTCCACTTCCCCTCATGGTGAGTGCTTGGCTGAGACCCCTTTATCTCTAGGCCGCCTCATAAATGAATAAGCTTATCTAGCTTAAAAGTTCTCCATAATGGACACTGAAATTCCAGATTGTCTTTGGTAAGGTTTACCTGCTGTATTTACGTGACGCCTTGCACTGGACCCCATTCAGCTGAAGTTGGACTCAGTCGGACCCCAAACCCAGTCTGGTTTCTGAGGCCAATCCAGCCCGTTCGAAGACCCAGTCCGATTTCTAAGAGGGATCCAGTCCAGTTTCCAAATCGGACCAGTCTGTTACAGGCCCAGTCCGGTTTCTAAGTGGGACCCAGTCTGACTGGTGCGTTTAGGGACCCGGTGGTGTGGGGGCGGGGAGGGTGGGGTAGAGAAGAGCCGTTGGCAGGAAGACCTGGAGCCCCGCCCCCACCCGCTCCAGGGGCAGAGCCCGAGGGGGGTGCGGGGCTGAGGAAGCAGGTACCCCCATCAGGTTGCTCCTTGCGTTTGGGAGCCTCTCGGGGTCTCCTTCAGTTCCCTCTCCTGCCCCCAGAACGGTTAAAGGTAAACTGAGGCATATTACACATTCGAGAGTTTATTTGGGCCACGATTGAGCAGCATCCAGTCGAGCAGAGAGAGGGGAGCTCTGAGGCTGTACAGAGTGAGAGACCGTGAGAGGAGAGGGGAGCAGGAAAAGGAAGTGACGCCAAGCAGAAGAGCTGGCTGGTTTGGGAAGAGTTACTTTCCTTTAGGGGTTCAGACGGCAGACCCCCTCACTACGCTGACCAGCTGGTCCTGGCTGACTGACTTCAGATTCCGTTCCTGGGAGAGCTGGAACTGGAACTGAGTTAGGTCTCCCTTCGGTGACACAAGGCTTAGCATAAACGACTCCGTGTGCCCCTTGTCTTATTTTTAAGACCATGCAACTCTGACAGAGTTTCAAGACACAGATCTGAGCACAGCGCCTTCGTGCCTAGAAGACTCCATTAGGGTCCCAGGGCTCTTAGGATTGAGAACAGCCATCGCCCTAAATGGCCCCACAGGGATCTTCAAGGTCTGCTCCCCCCCTTCCTCCCCCAGCATCCTCGAATGCCACGCTCCTCCCTTACACCCCTACCTTTCTTATGACTTCATACTTACCGTGACGCCCTCCAGGACAAAACACTGGCATGAGTCACACCCCCTGTGTGGAAAGTGCTTCCCTTCCCACTTCACCTGGTGAACCGTGATGGGTGATCACGTGTCACTTCCTCAGGAAAGCCTGCCCCGAACTCTGGCTGGGTCTGTGCTCGGGATTACTCACATGTGTAAGTGTCCTGCACGTTTCAGCTGTCACAGGTCCAACCTGCCATTAGTTTGTGCGATTCGTTGATGGATGTCCTGTAGTGACAGGTACATCCTCCATGTGGTTCTTTTCTTCCCCAGCTAGATGAGCCACCAGTGAATGCAGGGGCATCTCTTACACTCATTCATCTTCTTCAGAGGGCTTAGCCCATCGCTGCTGTCTAGCTGTGATTGGAATAGTTGGTAGATTCTAAGCCCTTTTCACAAAAGTGTGGGTTTACATATGAATAACACAACGGTTTCCTTAATGAAACCACATATCCTTGTGTGTGTGATCGCAATGCTCCTGGCTCATGCTGTATCTAGGTAGTTTAGGTAGCTGCCTATTAGCCTGTGAGTCACCAGAGTGACAGAGAAGATGTGGTTCATGTGTCCTTTTATGCATGTACACATGCATTCAGTCAACAAGTGTTCATTGATATTAGGCAGAATAGTAGGCAATGCGCAACACAGAGGTGAATGAAACAGAGCAGTGGATGACAGGGCTTCTCTGTACAGTTGTACAAGTTGTGCACTGCATAAAGGTGCCAGTGAGGAAAGGAGCATAAGCTGAAATCCAGGCAAGCCTTGCAGCAAATCAGCTACATGTGTCTGGAGAGAGTGGCTTTATCAGTGAACTCAAAGGGGCAATGTGAAAAAGTCTGAGGCCCTGGTTACGGACTAGTTTCTTCAAATTGTGGAAGAGAAGAATACACTGTGAAGGAAGCACTGTAATCAAGAGAAGACTCTGAAGCCACAGAGGAAAGAGGGACACGGACCAGTGAAAAGCTGAGCAGGCCCTTGAGGGAATGAGTTACCATACTGAAATCCTCTGGGGTAAATCGAGCATGGACTTTACTTTCACTCAGTTGTTCGGATCCAGAAGAGGCCCGGGGCCACCAGGGAGTGTACAGGGAGTGTGGGTAGAGACCGGGGGGAAGGGAGAATCATTAACAGAGGAAAGGAGGCTCTGAAGCTTATTTCACCATTTTGCTCTGGGTTGCCTTTGAACGTATTTATACCGCGGACATGCTCTCTCCCCATCATGGATGGCTAAGCAGGCACAGGTGTGGCAGGCCTCTGCCAAACCTGGAATGCTCCACCGCCGATTAGCAGCAGCTGCCTCCCAGCCTTTCCCACCACCGGATTGCAAAGGGTCATCAAGGTAGTTTCTCCCCAGTTAGGCGGTTCTGTGTAGCGGAGAGCATCTGTTTTCATAGTTTAGGCTGTGTCGGTGGAGAGGAGGGCAAGACAGGGGATAGGACTGAGGTTGGTCCCATATTGCTTCCATCTGTTGAGGCTTTTATTTCTGGAGCCAAAGATTCTGCTCACATGTTGAGTCTGGAAGCCAAAATCCCCTTGCTAGTCCTCTAGCAAGATGTATTTTAGAGATTTTTAAATGATCAATAATATTACATATGTTCAGTTCACAGAGTATAAACCCCTCACGTGTGTTATTGGATTGAGACAGGACACAACCTGTAGGTGGGAAAGGGCCATCTCTTGGAGCAGGGCAGGGATCCAGCTGAGCTCACATGCTGCGCTGGTGAATGGGCTGAGCTAGGATGCACATCCTGTTTGGCTGATGTCAAAGGAACTGCTCTACTTTTTCATCCAGAGAAAGGGAGCAGCAACACCTGCCTTCTGGGCTGGTTGTGAGAATCTACACAAGAAAATCTACGCAAAGTGGCCAGCAGAGCTGCCCGTGCTTGACACTGTGCCTTATGCACTCAGAAACTCTCGGCTCCCTTCTTCTCCCTGAAACCAAGACTGACCAACCGCTGGTAAGCCAAGATACAGAGAAGGCAGCCTGGTCCTGGGCCACAGTGAGCCGGTGTGTCACTCTCTCTGTGATCTCGAGGTGTATGCCTACAGCTTGGTGCTCAAAGATGGAGTCCTCTGGTCACCATGCTCCTTCTCTCGTGCCTCTCCCAGTAAAAACACAACAGGCTGTGTGTATAAGAACCAGCAGGGTGGGGAGAATTCTAAGACCATCATCAATTATAAAAACATACTTATTCATTCCATTATAATACGGCCCCTATATGCAAAGTGCCAGGGCTAGGCTATGGGAAAGCATCTCCTGATCCCTCTAACCCTACCAGCTATAGGAAGTCTTACTAGATGCAGGGGTTCTCAACCTCCCCAGATCCAACTCCCCTTTTTATACTAAAAACTGTATATTTATTATTATCATGAAATACAACTTTAAGTCAATATAGCTTACCTTTGCTGGGGTATTGACTGGGAGGGGACACAAGGGAGCCTTGTGGGGTGTTGAAATGTTCTGTATATTAATGTGGGTGGTGGTTACATGGCTATATTCATACATAAAAATTCACTGAGCAAGGGATCGCTCTGTAATTTTTTTATAACTTTATGCAAATCTACAATTATCTCCATAAAATTTTCAATGAAAATGAGATTCAGGTGACTTTTATTTTACATGTATTTACCACAATTTTTAAAAATAAGCTATGTTTCATACCTATCAGTTTGGCAAAAATTGAGAAGTTCAGTAATATTCAACCTGGCAAAGATGTGGAGAAAGGAAAAATATTTTTTTGGTGGAGGGAGGTGGGGAAAGGGAAATTCTTATACACTAATGGGAGTGTTAATTAGTACAATGACTATGGAGAACAATTCGGTGTTACCTAAGAAGAAATAAAATGTAAATGCTCTATGAACCAGCAATTCTAATTCTAATATACTATTGAGAAACAATCCCACAGATGAACAAGAATATATGTATGAGGCATTCTTTGGAATATTGTTAGTTATGGTACAAAATTGAAAGCAAAGTGTTCATCAGTTTTTTTTATTTAAAAATAAAAAGGAAGTCCTGTGAAAAAGTCAACAGGGAACAGGAAATGTGGATGGAAATGTCTAATTTGATTCCATGGTTTGAGAAATTGTGCAATGCCCAACAGATATTCACATACCATTAATAAATAATTGTGGTTGTTTTTTAAAGATAAAAGTATTTTTTAAGCCACATTTTGACGTTGCCTGCCAAAATTGTTACAGACAGATAATGTATGATGCCATTAACATATCCCTGTCTGTTAAAAAACCCCAGAGAGGCAAGTAGATGAGGTTTGGAGTCAGCTCAGTGGTGGGGGTTACCGCTTGGCTTACTATAGACAGTGTTCTCAGTGCTCTTGAAGACACAGCTCTGAGGAGCTAGAAGTGACTGTTAGAAGTGAATCTTATCACCAAATTGTATGTCCAGTTTTTTGTATACCAATTACACCTCAATAAACCTGAAAAAGAAAGTGAATCCTCTAACCCCAATCTTGCAAATAACTGCAGTGCTATGTAACTTCTGACTATAACTTCACGAGGAACCCTGAGCCAGAGCCACCCAACCAAGCTGCTCCTGAATTCTTGACTAAGAGAAACTGTGAGGGGCACCTGGGTGGCTCAGTGGGTTAAAGCCTCCGCCTTCAGCTCAGGTCATGATCTCAGGGTCCTCGGATCGAGCCCCGCATCCGGCTCCCTGCTCAGCGGGGAGCCTGCTTCCTCCTCTCCCTGTCTCTCTGCCTGCCTCTCTGCCCACTTGTAATCTCTCTCTCTCTCTGTCAAATAAATAAATAAAATCTTTTTAAAAAATTTAAAAAAGAGAAACTGTGAAAAATATTAAATAAGTACTGTTGCTTAAAAAAATTCACTGAGTTATATGCTGAAGATTTGTGTACTTTACCATAAATAATGCCTCAATTAAAAAACTTTTAGTTTAACAACTTAATGTGGGATAATAATGTGGTACCTTAATTGTAATATAAAAGGGAAAATAATTTATGAAAAGTAATTTGACATAAAAAGTCTTGGCCACGACAACTCCAGCAGACGTAACGTAATTGCAGGTTCACGCTTAGAAAAACCATCTCCAGAGCTGAAGGAGCAAGATGGCGGAGGAGGAGGCGGCCTAAATTTCATCTGGTCCCCGGAATTCAGCTAGGTAGTTATCAAACCTTTCTCAACACCTACAAACTCAACAGGACATCGAAGAGAAGAAGAGCAGCACTTCTAGGAACAGAAAAGCGACCACTTTCTGGAAGGTAGGACGCGAGGAGAAGTGAACCCGAGGCGATATAGGGAAGATAGGCTGGGGGGGGGAGGGGTGGCTCCCGGCAAGCGGTAGAGCAGCGGAGCACAAAATCGGAACTTTCAGAAGTCGGCTCCCCTGAGGGATGTCGCTCCAGGGGCGAAGCGGGGCACAGTGTGGCGTCAGGACCTGCGGGGACACAGAAAGACCACGGGTGCCTCAGTGCGGCAGAGCTCCCAGGTGTCAGAGCGGGGAGGCGGACTGCAGAGATGGAGCTGAGCACTGGGCTCTCACTGGGGTTGCATTTCGCGTGTTTAGGGTGCATTTCGTGAAGATATTTCAGTAATATTTCAGTAATATTTCAGTAATATTTCTGTTGTATCTATGGTAGGGTGTACTTGCTTCTATAGGACTTCTTTTACTATGAGTCTCTACTTTTATTACAGCAATTATTTTAGATATCATGAAGGCATCTCCTAATTAATGTATTTATTGCTTATTTGTTGTTTCTTTTTAAAGAGTACCTAAGTAAGATTTTAAAACCTCTTTTTTATAGCAACTTTAAAAAGTAAACTATTTTAAAAGAATACCAAGTAGTGGGGTGCCTGGGTGGCTCAGTCCATTAAGCATCTGCCTTTGGCTCAGGTCATGATCAGAGTCTTTGGATAGAGTCCTGCATGGGGCTCCCTGGCCAGTGAGGAGTCTACTTCTCCCTCTCCCTTTACTGCTCCACCTGCTTGTGCTCTCTCTCTCTCTCTCTCTCTCTCTGTCAAATAAATAAATAAAATCTTTTAAAAAAAAAGAAAAGAAAAATCATCTCCATAAATGTGACAGTACAAATATAGACGGACTCAACTGTGTTGAACCAGTGACTTGAATGCTACATGCAGAACTGCTATTGGTGATGTGATTTTCCAAAATAATAAATGTAGCGGATTATATTTTCCAAAAATGGCTCATTTTGAGTCTGACATGCTCTTCCGGAGCCTTGACACTGCCCCATCAAGGGATAGAATCTATTATGTTTCACTTGAAACCAGGCAGGCCTCTGTAACTGCCTCAACAAAGTGATGTTACTTGATTTGTGACAGTGGTCATAAAAAGTGGTATGATGGCAGTCAGCTTTTGAAATAGTGGAGTAAGGACCTCTGAAATTCCACTTCTCCTTAAAGGAATGAGAACACTGGGAAAAAATTGTTAAAATCAACTTAGTCACAGTTTGGAAATTAAAGTCTTGCAACAATTCTAAGAGCATTCATTCAAGAAAACATCTGAAGGTTTTTAAAAAAGATTTTATTTATTTATTTGAGAGAGAATGAACGTGCGTGGGACAGAGAGAGTCTTTATAGCTCTGCAGTAGTCTTGAAAAAGAGCTTTGTAAATGGGGTGGGTTTTTTGTTTTTTTGTTTGGTAACCATTTTAATTGTGAAACAGGCAGCCTAATAACAAGGGGA
Organism: Ailurus styani; assembly: GCA_002007465.1. Lineage (NCBI taxonomy): Eukaryota > Metazoa > Chordata > Mammalia > Carnivora > Ailuridae > Ailurus > Ailurus styani. Next base: position 3,182,734 of record LNAC01000061.1, on the reverse strand, counting down.
GGGGACAGAATGGGTTTGGAGACATCCTAAAAGCTCCATTCCCAGAATGGTCTTTGACTTGTCAGGCAGCTCCCTGGAATTCTGAGTTCTCCAAGTCAGAGCTCAGTCAGTGTGAACAGCCTTTTTTCTGGAGTGTTTGTCAAAAATAATCAACAGCAGTTGTTTAATATCACAGATGCCTGAGGTGGTGATAACAGTTGGGGCAAACAAGCGGCTGACCAAAAACTTAAAGGGAAAATCTGTAGAAAAAAAAAAAAAGGAAAAGCTGTAGAATAAGATGTCCATAGGGAGATTTAAAAAGTTCTGACGTAGCCACAGGAATCTAGAAGGCCACAAGCATGTGCTGGGCTATGAGCTTGCCTAGATGTTTGAGAAGGCCCTAATCTCTCACTTTGGCTGATCTTGAGGGTCTTTGCACAGATATTGAAGGCTAAGACAGAGTTGTAAATTCCTGGAGCGTTGATAGTGAGCCCCAACTTGCACATAGAACCCCACAGAGAAGGCTGGGAGATATATTGATTTAAAGAATTTAAGGAAATATCTGTCAAGTCACCACCTGACCACTAAACTAAGTGAGCAAAGAATTCAGCAGCCATACATGACAAAAAATACAGATTTTGCAAAATTAGTTTAGGAAAATCACTAAGGAAACAAGTACCAAAGCAGAAACTGCAACAAAACCAAATGCTAGGGAGGGGGAGTCTGATATCTAGAGTTACTGATTATATTCTTTTTTTTTTTAAAGATTTTTTAGTTAGTTATTTGACACAGAGAGAGAGAGAGAGAGAGAGAGAGAGAGAGAGAGAGAGAGATCACAAGTAGGCAGAGAGGCAGGCAGAGAGAGAGAGGGAAGCCTGATGCGGGACTTGATCCCAGGACCCTGAGACCATGACCTGAGCCAAAGGCAGAGGCTTAACCCACTGAGCCACCCCGGTGCCCAAAAAACAGTTTTTATTAACTGCCCCTGAGGAAGTCCAGATGTTGGACTTACTAAGCAAATATTTTAAATCAGCCATTACAAATATGTTCAAAAAAATACAAGATACTGTGTCTAAACAACTAATGAAAACTTTGAAAACAATATCTCACCATTTGGGCAATATCAATTTAAGATATAGAAATTATTTAAAAAACCAAATAGAAATTCTGAAGTTGAAAAGTATAATAACTGAAATAAAAATTTATTAAGAGGCACAGCAGCAGACTTGAGAAAATAGAAGAATCAGCAATCTTGAAGACAGATGAATTGAGATAACTGATCTGAGGTACAGAAAGAAAAAAAATAAAGGAAAATAGAGCCTCAGAGAACCTGTGGGCTACCATCAAGTAAACCAGTGTACACAAAGTGGTAATCCCAAATAAGAGGTGAGAGAGAGAAAGGGGCATAAAGAATATTTGAAGAAGTAATGGCCAAAAATTTGCCAAATTTGATGGAAAACATTAATCTATAAATCCAAGAACTTTATCAAACTCCAAGTGGGATAAATGCAAAGAGATCAGCACCTAGACACATCCTAATCCAACTATTGAAAGCTAAAGCCAAAGAGAGAAACTTGAGAGTGCCGTGAGAGAACTGGCTCTTCACATATAATGAATACTCAGAGTAATAGATGATTTCTCATCAGAAACCATGGAGACCAAAAGTCATGGAGTGACATATACAAAGTGCTGGGAAGACCGTCAACAAAGAATTCTATATTCAGCAAAGCTATACTTTGGAAATGGAGGTGGGTGTGACTGGCTGGCTGAGTCAGTAGAGCATGCAACTCTTGATCTTCGGGTTGTAGGTTCAAGTCCCACACTGGGTGTGGAGATTACATTAAAAAAATAATATAAATCTTAAAAATAAATGGAGGAGAAATGAAGACATTCAGAGGTTTTTTAAAAATAAATAAGTGAACTCATTGTTAGTTAACCTGCCTTAAAAGAGATGCTCAAGAAAGCTTTTCAGGTTGAAATGAAAGGACACTAGACAATAACTCTAATCCACACAAAGAAAGACAGGTACCAGTAAAGGTACCTTTGTACCTTTGTGTTCTCTGAGTACAATGGAATGAAATTAGAAACGAGTAACAGAAAGAAATTTAGAACATTCTCAAATACGTGGAAATTAAACAGTACACTCCTAAATAACCAATGGGTCAAAGAAGGAATCAAAAGAAAAGTTAAAAAAAATGGTTTGAGATGAATAAAAGCAAAGATTTGCAACATACGAAAATTTATGGGATGAAGTTGAAGCAGTACTTAGAGGGAAATCTATAGCTCTAAGTGCCTATATTAAAAAATAGAAAGAGCTAAAACTAATAACCTAATCTTCCACCTTAATAAATGCAAAAAAGAGCCAATTACACCCAAAGGAAGAAGGAAGGAAATAATAAAGATTAGAACAAAGTGAAATAAAGCATAAACAATAAAGAAAATTAATGAAACCGACACAAGTATTTTTGAGAATGTAAAAGAGAAAAACCCTTAAGATTATATTTTAAATGTTTATTTAGAGAATAACAAATTAGTTTTACCACATCAGTACATATAAAAACAATTCCATTCAGAAGTATTTTCAAATTTTCTTCTTTTCTTCCTTCCTTCTTTTCTTTTATTCTTTCTTCTGTCACTGGTAATTATTTTACTACGAAGTCTTCCCTATCTGATATTGGTATAGATACTCCTGTTTTCTTTTTTTAAAAACAGCTTTAGGGCGCCTGGGTGGCTCAGTGGGTTAAGGCTCTGCCTTCAGCTCAGGTCATAATCTCAGGGTCCTGGGATCGAGGCCCGCTTCGGGCTCTCTGCTCAGCGGGGAGCCTGCTTCCCCCCGCCCCTCTCTGCTTGCCTCTCTGCCTACTTGTGATCTCTCTCTCCCTCTCTGTGTGTCAAATAAATAAACAAAATCTTAATAAATAAATAAAAATAAATTAAAAATAGCTTTATTGAGAGTTAATTTACATACCATAAAATTCATCCTTATGAAGTGTGCAGTTCAGTGATTTTTATTCACAGAGTTGTATAACATTTGTCCCTGTTGAATTTCAGATCATTATCATTACCCCAAAAAGAAACCCCATTCTCATTGGTAGTCACTCTCAATTCTTTCTCCCTTCCTGTCCACCCCACCTCCCCCCAGCCCAGGCTCTTGAGTACAATACTTTTCTTTGGTTTCAGTGGATTTACCTGTTCTGGACATTTCCTAGAAATGGAATCATACAATATATAGCATTTTGTGACTGACTTTTTTTCCCACCATAATCTTCTTAATTTTAATTCCACTACAGTTAACATACAGTGTTGTATTAGTTTCAGGTGTACAATATAGTGATTCAGCAATTCTCTACATTACTCAGTGCTCATCAAGATAAGTGTACTCTTAATCTCCTTCACCTGTTTCACTCATTCCCACCTCTCCTCTGGCAACCATCATTTCTTCTCTATAGTTAAGAGTCTGGTTTTTTCTTTGTCTCTTTTTCCCTTTGTTTGTTTTGTTACTTTAATTCCACATACAAGTGAAATCATATGATATTTGTCTTTCTCCAACTGACCTATTTCACTTAGCATTCTACTCTCTGGATCCACCCATGTTGTTGTAAATGGCAAGATTTTATTCCTTTTTTATGGCTGAGTAATATTCCATTCTCATGGATTGGAAGAACAAACATTGTTAAATGTCTATTCTACCCAAAGCAATCAACACATTTAATGCAATCCCTATTAAAATACCACCAGCACTAGTTTACAGAGCTAGAATAATCCTAAAATTTATATGGAACCACAAACAAATATATATATCACCTCTTCTTCATCCATTGATCTATTGTTGGACACTCTGGCTGCTTACATAATTTGGCTATTGTAAATAATGTTGCAGTAAACATAAGGATGAAATACCTTTTCAAATTAATGTTTTTGTATTCTTTGGGTAAATACCCAGTAGTGGAATTACTGGGGTAAATCCTAGGGTAGTTCTATTTTTAATTTTTTGAGGAAACTCCATACTGTTTTCCACAGTGGCTGCACCAGTTTGCATTCCCACCAATAGTGTATGAGGGTTCCTTTTTCTCCACATCCTTGTCAACACTTGTTATTTCCTGTGTTGGTTTTGTTTGTTTGTTTGGTTTTTGTTTGTTTGGTTGGGTTTTTTTAGCCATTCTGACAGATATGAGATTGTATCTCATTGTGGTTTTGATTTGCAATTTGCATTTCCCTGGTGACTAGTGATTTTGAGGAGCTTTTCATGGGTCTGATGGCCATTAGTTTATCTTCTTTGGAGAAATATCTGTTCATGTCTTCTGCCCATTTTTTAATTGGATTGTTTGTTCTTTTGGTGTTGAGTTGTATAAGTTCTTTATATATCTTGGATACTAAATCTTTATCAGTTATGTCATTTGCAAATATTTTCCCATTCAGTAGATTGACTTTTAGTTTTGTTAATTGTTTCCTTTGCTAAGCGTTTTATTTTGCTATAGTCCCAAAAGTTTAGTTTTGCTTTTGTTTCTCTCACCTCAGGAGACATACCTAGAAAAATGTAGCCAGGTGGGGCACCTGGGTGGCTCAGTTGGTTGGGTGTCAACTTTTGATTTGGGCTCTGGCCATGATCTTAGAATTGTGGCATAGAGCCCTGAGTCAGGCTCTGTGCTGGGCATGGAGCCTACTTAAGATTCTCTTTCTCCCTCTCCCCCCACCCCTCCCCCCTCTCTCTCTAAAAACAAAACAAATTTAAAAAAAAAAGAAAAATGTTGTTAAGGCTGATGTCAGAGAAATTATTGCTTGTGCTCTCTTCTAGGATTTTTATGGTTTTTGGTCTCACATTTAGATCTTTAATCCATTTTAAGTGTATTTTTGTGTATGGTGTAAGAAAGCAGTTCAGTTTCATTCTTTTGCATGTAGCTGTCCAGTTTTCCCAACATGATTTGTTGAAGAGACTGTCCCTTTTCCCATTGTGTATTCTTGCATTCTTTCTTGAAGATTAATTGATCATATAGTCATGGGTTTATTTCTGGACTCACTCTTCTGTTCCACTGACTATTTGTTTTTGTGCCAGTACCATACTATTTTGATTACTGCAGCTTCGAAATATCACTTGGAGTCTGGAATTGTAATACCTCCAGTTTTGTTTTTCTTTTTCAAGATTGCTTGGGCTTTTAGGGTTTTTTTTTGTGGTTCCATACACAGTTTAGGATTGTTTGTAAAAAATGCCGGTGGTGTTTTGATAGAGATTGCTTTAAATGTGTAGATTGCTTTGGGTAATATAGACATTTTAACAATGTTTTTCTAATCCATGAGAATGGAATATCTTCCCATTTGTTTGTGTCGTCTTCAATTTCTTCCATCAACATTTTGTAGTTTTCAGGTCTTTTACCTCCTTGATTAAGTTTATTTCTAGGTATTTTATTATTTAGGGTTCAATTGTAAATGGGATTTTTTTTCTTAATCTCTCTTTCTACTACCACATTATTAATGTATAAAAATGCAATGGATTTCTGTACATTGATTTTGTATTCTGAGAACATAACTTAATTAATATATTAGTCTTGTAGGTTTTTGGTGGAGTCTTTAAGATTTTCTATATACAGTATCATGTCATCTGCAAATAGTGAGTTTGATTTCTTCCTTACCAATTTGGATGCCTTTTCTTTTTCTTTGTTCCTTCCCCGACCCCATTTTCTTTTTTTGGTCTGATTAATGTGACTAGGACTTATAATACTATGTTGGGTAAAAGTGCTGAGAGTGGTCATCCCTGTCTTGTTCCTGATCTTAGGGGAAAGGCTCTCAGTCTTTCCCCATTAAGGATGATGTTTGCTGTGGGTTTTCCTTATATGGCCTTTATTATGTTGAGGTATGTTCCCTCTAAAACTACTTTGTTGTAGGGTGTTGAGGGTTTTTAATCACAAATGGATGTTGTACTTTGTCAAATTCTTTTGCTGCGTCTATTGAAATGATCATATGCTTTTTAATCCTTTCATTTGTTGAGGTGATGTATCACATTGATTGACTTGTAAATATTGAACCAAACTTGCAACCCAGGAATAAATCCACTTGATCATGGTGGATGATTTTTCTAACACATTGTTGGGCTTTGTTTGCTAATATTTTGTTGAGGTGTTGTGAATCTGTATTCATGAGAGATATTGGCTTGTAGCTCTCTTTTTTTGTAGTGCCTTTATCTGATTTTTGTATCTGGGTAATGCTGGCTTCATTGAATGAATTTGGAAGCTTTCCTCCCTCTTCTATTTTTTAGAATAGTTTGATGAAAATAGGTATTAACTTTTCTTTAAATGTTTGGTAGAATTCACCTGTGAAGCCATCTGGTTCTGGACTTCTTTTCTTTCTTTTTTCTTTCTTTCTTTTTTTCCTTTTTCTTTTTTTCTTTTTTTTTTTTTTTTTTTTTTTTTTTTTCTTTTTTTTTTTTTTTTTTTTTTTTTTTTTTTTTTTTGTTTATTTGACACACACAGAGAGAAATCACAAGTAGGCAGAGAGGCAGGCAGAGAGAGAGGAGGAAGCAGGCTCCCTGCTGAGCAGAGAGCCCGATGTGGGCCTCGATCCCAGGACGCTGGGATCATGACCTGGGCCGAAAGCAGAGGCTTTAACCCACTGAGCCACCCAGGCGCCCTGGACTTCTTTTCACTGGGAGTGTTTTGATTGCTGATTCAATTTCATTGCTGGCAATTGGGCTGTTCAAATACTTTATTTCTTCCTGTTTCCATTTTGGGGGGTTATATGTTTCTAGTAATCTATCCATTCCTTCTAAGTTGTCCAATTTTTTGTCATACAGTTTTTCATAATATTCTCTTGTGATTGTGTTTCTGTGGTGTCAATCATTATTTCTCGTCTTTCATTTATGATTTTGTTTGAGTTCCCTCCCCCCAACACACACTTTTTTTGATGAGTCTGGCTAGTGGTTTATCAATTTTGTTGATCTTTTCAAAGAATCAGCTCCTTTTTAAAAAATTAATTAATTTAGTTAGTTCAGTTTACTATATAGTAATCATTAGTTTTTAATGTAGAATCAGCTCCTGATTTCACTAATCTGTTCTATTGTGGGGTTTTTTTGTGTTGTTTTTTTTTTTAGTTTCTCTCTTTTTTTTTTTTATCTCTGCTCTAATCTTTCTTATTTCCTGCCTTCTACTAGTTTGGGGTTTTGTTTATTCCTCTTTTTCCAGCTCCTTTAGGTGTAAGTTTAAATTGTTTATTGGAGATTTTTCTTGCTTCTTGAGGTAGGCCTATATTGCTATATACTTCCCTCTTAGAACAGCTTTTGCTGCATCCCAAAGATTTTGGACCATTGTGTTTTCATTTTCATTTGTCTTCATGTATTCCTAAATTTCCTCTTTGATTCTTGGTTGGTCTATTCCTTGTTTAGTACCATGTTGTTTAACCTCCATGTATTTGTGTTCTTCCCAGATTTTTTTTCTTGTGGTTGATTTCTAGTTTCATAGCATTGTGATCAGAAAAGATGCATAGTATGACTTCAATCTTTTTGAATTTGTTGAGACTTGTTTTGTGGCCTAACATGTGATCTATTCTGGACAATGTTCCATGTGCACTTGAAAAGAATGTGTATTCTTATTCAGCATTAAGCATTAAGGTTCATGCATGTTATAGCATTTATTAATACTTTATTCTTTTTTCTTTTTTATACACTTCATTGTATGGATATACACATTTTTTAAATCCAGTAATCATTAGATGGGCATTTAGAGTGCCTCTGCTTTATAGTTGATATAAATACTATGAAAAATGAATAATATAATAATATTCATTATGAGTAATGCTGATTTGTACATCAGTATACAGCTATTTGTGTGGACATATGTTTCCACTCTCACTAGATATATACCTAGGAGTGGAATTGATGAGTTTTATGTGTCTACCTTTTTGAGGAATTTCCAAACTGTTTTTACAATGTGAATGTACCACTTTATAATCCCATCAACAATGTGTGAAGGGTTCAATTCCTCCATGTTCTCACCAACACTTATTATTGTCCATTTTTAAAAATTTTCTTGCCTTGTTTTGATTAATGTTTGCATGATGTATCATATCCATCCTTTTACTTTCAATCTACCTGTATTATTATATTTGAAATATGTTTCTTATAGATATTACAGAGTTCACATTTGCCAGTTTTTATCTTAACAGGTGAATTAAGGTCATTTATATTTAAGGTTATTTTTGATATATTAGGGATTACGTGTGTTATTTTATTTTTTTTCCGTTTGTTCTCCCTCTTTCATTTTCCTATTTTCTTTTCCTATCTTCCTTGAGCACTTTTCAGAATTCCTCTTTCCATTTATTATTGTATTTTTTTTGTAGTGGTTGCTCTAGGTATCATATTACATATACATACCAGGTCACAGTTTTATTTTATTGGTAAATATAAATAACAGTTACTTTCAGAAACTTTTCAAAAATAAAAATTCTTTATTTTTATTTTTTATTTATTTATTTTAAAGATTTTATTTATTTATTTGACACAGAGAGAGAGATTACAAGTAGGCAGAGAGGCAGGCAGAGAGACAGGAGAGGAGGAAGCAGGCTCCCTGCTAAGCAGAGAGCCCGATGTGGGCCTCGGTCCCAGGACGCTGAGATCATGACCTGAGCCGAAAGCAGAAGCTTTAACCCACTGAGCCACCCAGGCGCCCTCAAAAATAAAAATTCTTAAAAAATAATAAGAGAGGGCGCCTGGGTGGCTCAGTGGGTTAAAGCCGCTGCCTTCGGCTCAGGTCATGATCCCAGGGTCCTGGGATCGAGGCCCGCATCGGGCTTTCTGCTCAGCAGGGAGCCTGCTTCCTCCTCTCTCCTCTCTCTCTGCCTGCCTCTCTGCCTACTTGTAATCTCTCTCTCTGTGTCAAATGAATAAATAAAAATCTTTAAAAAAAAATAATAACAGATAATCAGGACAAATGTTATACTGGATCACATGCTGGAAAAAAACCCCGAGGTTATTAGGATCACTTTGGAGTTTCTTAGTCCTTTGCTTGTTGTTTCTTAGCTCCAAATCCACCCTTGATTTCTCTTCTTTATTATGCTGGGTCTGGACTCTGCCATGTACCTTTCACAGTCCACCTTGCCCACTGGCTTCCTGCTCGGCTCTGCCAATAGTAGGCACTAGGGGGAGACTTGAAGGACATAGAAGTGGGAGAAGGAGCTTCCTTCTTTGTGATAACTTACTCTTCCAGTCAACAGCCCCCCACAACAGAAACTTGCTTCAGGAACAGCAGTTGGTTCCAGCTTCTAGCTAATTGGGTGCTTCTTGGGAGCCAAACTCATCAAGCCCCGTCAGAAATATCAATAGTGGCTATCTATCAATAGATAGAAATATCAAGAGTGATGTTGTCTCTCCATGAGTCACTCCTCCACATTTTGGGGTTCTGACATACCCCAGCCCCTTCCCTTTAGTTATTTTTTTTAAGATTTAATTTATTTATTTGAGGGGAGGAAGAGAGAGAGAGAGAGCATGAACAGGGGGTGGTACATGAAGAGGAACAGAGGGAAAGGGAGAAGAAGAGTCCCCACTGAGCAGGAAGCCCAGCATGGGGCTTGATCCCAGGACCCTGAGATCATGACCTGAGCCAAAGTTAGACACTCAGCCGACTGAGCCACACAGGTGCTCCCCGCCCCCCGCCCCCACTTTAGTTATTCTAGCACTAGAAATGTTAGTTGCTTCCTGCAACCCCCTAGATGACCTCGGTACTCCTTTTCGCTTTTTCAGGCTTCCAACACATATAATAAATTCTCTATATTGAATCTCCACTGTTGTACACCTCATGTGATTTCTGTTTTCTTGACTGGACCCTGAATCATAATAATGATGACACAGGGGAAGGGGAGGGGCAGAGATCTACTGTATATCGAGTTCCTAGTATGTAACAAGTACATAAAGAATTAATAAATATCAATCAATAATTTTATATGTCTGTTAATAAATAACCATCATTATTGAGGACCTGTTATATAACTCTGCATGGCTATTTTCTTCTCATTTTTAAAGTTTCCACTTCAGTTTCACCTCAGGGAGGTTTTCACTGGTTACTTATCAAAAGCATGTATCATTCCTTGTTATTCTTTACCTCACCTTCTAAATTTTGTCCATTATAGTACACAAAAACAATGTATAGTGATTTCAATTGTTTTTTTAATCTGTCTTCTCCACCAGAATGTGAAAGGAAGGCCCATGTTGGTCATGTTCACCATTTTATCCCTAAATCCTAGCATAGTGCTTGGTTCATAGTGGGCACACATAAGTATTTTTAAAATAGGAGTGTGACATTGTGATATGGTAAGAAATATATATATTTGGGTTTTGTTTCTGGTTCCTGGCGCAAGAGTTTCAAAAAAACCCTTAGAATTTCCTGAGTGATAATAGGAATAGGAGAAATGTCTTTTCTTTTTCCTAATAAGCCTCTTTCAACCATGCCTGAGTTTATGCTACTGAGGCGATGCTTGGTGGGGCCCTAGATAGCTTTAGGATGGGGGTGGTTGCCAGAGGGACCAACCATGTGACCTCTGGGGAGACTGAATTAATCACCAGTAGCCAGTGATTTACCTCCATAAAACCCCTAAACTACAGGCTCAGGAAAACTTCTGGGTTGGTGAGCACAACAAGGTGCTGGAAGGGTGGCCAGCCCAGAGACAGCATGGAAGCTCCATGCTGCCTCCCCACCCCCATACCTTACCTTATATATTTCTTCCCTTTGGCTACTCCTGAGTTGTACCCTCTATACTAAACTGGTAATAGTAAGTAAACCATTTTTTCCTGAGTTCTTTGAGTCATTCTAGCAAATTATCAAGCCTGAGAATGGGGTTGTGGGAACTGTACCCCCAACCCACCCCTGATTTTGTAGCTGACGAATTATGGGAGGCCTGGACTTAAAATTGGCCTCTGAAGTTAGAGCAGTCTTATAGGACTGAGCCTTTAACCTGTGGGGTCTGTGCTAACTCTGGAGAGTTAGGATCAGAATTAAATGAAATTTTAGGAAACCCAGTTGGCATTTGGAGAGTTGGAGAACTGGTTGGTATAGGGGGAAAATGCCCACACATTTGGTATCAGAAGTATTCGAAGTAAAAACAGATCTTAGTAATAGGAATTAATGTATCCATTGTGTATTACTGCTTAATAAGCCATCCCAAAACTTAGTGGGTTAAAACAAAAACATCTATTATTTCTCATGATTTTGTGGTTTGGCTGGATGGTTCTTCTGCTGGTCTTGCTTGGGCTCACTCAAGAAGCTGCATTTAGGGGCACTTGATTGGCTCAGTCAGTGGAGCATGCAGTTCTTGATCTTGGGGTCATGAGTTCAAGCCCCATGTTGGGCATAGAGCTTACTTTAAAATACTACTACTACTACTACTAATAATAATAATAATAAATATTTGGTTTAAAAACATAAAGAGAGGGCGCCTGGGTGGCTCAGTGGGTTAAAGCCTCTGCCTTCGGCTCAGGTCATGATCTCAGGGTCCTGGGATCGAGGCCCACATCAGGCTCCCTGCTCAGCGGGGAGCCTGCTTCCTCCTCTCTCTCTGCCTACTTGTAATCTCTCTCTGTGAAATAAATAAATAAAGTCTTTAAAAATAAATAAATAAATAAATAAAAACATAAAGAGGAAACTGCATTCAGCTGGTGGGTTGGCTAGAGCTAGAGGGTCTAAGATAGCTTCAGACAACAGGGATAGCTGGAAGGCTACAACCTCTTTTTACAGGGGCAAACTTTACATGGCCTCTGGATTCCAACAGGGTAAGCCCCGATGTGTAAAGGTAGTAAGCTTCTGCTTGTGTCGCAACTGTCTCACTAGCCAAGCAAGTCAGAAGGCCAAGCCCATAAAAAGAAAAAAAAAAAGAAGAAGAAGAAAAAGGCCACATCCATAAAAAGAAAAAAACAAAAATAAAGAAGGCGGCCAAGCCCATAAAAAGAAAAAACAAAAAGAAGAAGAAGGCAGCCAAGTGCAGAGTCAGTGTGAGAGGACACGGTCCAAAGGCGTGAATGTCATGATCACCAGTGGTCCTGACTCACTGGGAGTGGTCAGTGTAACAGTCTGTAATTTTACATACCTTGTCACTAATACTGACATCCTCAGCTTTGCCACATAGTTGTTATTATCTTGTGGTCTTCCTCTGTAGGGTAAGGGGCTATGGGGCAATTCTCAGATCTTCTCAGGGCACAGTGGCTCTGGGAGCAGGCTGCCTGGGTTTGAATCCTACCTCTGCCACGTACTAGTTGTGTGAACTTGGCAAGGCAGGCATCCTCTCTGTAAGTCAGCTGTAAAGTGAGGATCATAGTAACTACCTGTTGTTTCTTGTTTGTGATGATGCTTGGCACACAGAAGGATGAAATGAATGTTGCTATTATTACTGTTATATCTCCTGCTTCCTGTAGTCATTTCGTTGTTTTTTTTTTTTTTTAAGATTTTATTTACTCATTTGAGAGAGAGAGCACAAGCAGGGGGAGCAGGAGAGGGAGAGGGAGAAGCAGACTCCCCACTGAGCTGGGAGCCCGACGTAGGGCTCCATCCCAGGACCTGGAGATTGTGACCTGAGCTGAAAGCAGATACTTCACCATCCCAGCCACCCAGGCGCCCCTCTTTTTTTTATATATATATTTTTTTTATTTATTCATTTATTTTAGAAAGAGAGTGAGCAACCTGGAGTGGGCGGTAGAGGACAGAGTGGGAGGGAGAGAGAATCTCAAGCCTGATTCGGGGCTTAATCGAACGACCCTGAGATCATGACCTGAGCTAAAACCAAGAGTCAGATGCCGCTCGACTGACTGAGCCACCCAGCCCCTTCCCACCCCACCCCCCGCATAGTCCTTTCTGACTCTGTCTTCATCATATCCCCATTTTGAGCACTTTTATCAGATTTTGCTTTTTGTAGTGTGTGCTGCAGATTCTCTCGGGATTGGAGTCAGGTCAGGTTTGGTCATATTGCATCTCCAGTGCCTGACATGGTGTTGGGGACTAAATTGTGTCCCCTCACAATTCATGTTGAAGCCCTCACCTCCAGGGTGACTGTATTTGGAGAGAGGGCCTGTTGGGAGGTAATTAAGGATGAGTCATGAATGAGTGGATAGGATTGGTTTCTCTGTGAGAAGAGAAGCTCAGTCAGTTAAATGTCCATCTCCTGATCTCAGCTTAGGTCTTGATCTCAGGGTCGTGAGTTCAAGCCCCTCGTTGAGCATAGCGCCTACCTAAAAGTAAAAATTTTAAAAAAGAGAGCGAGAGGAAGAGACATGTGAGACAGAGATCTCTTCCATGGGTGCCCAGAGAGGAAAGGCCACGGGACACACAGGGAGAAGGCACCATTTGCAAGATGGAAGGCGAGCTTGCACCAGAAACCAACCCTCGCAGCACCTGAGTTTGGAATTCCAGACTCCAGAACGAGGAGAAAATAATTTCTGTTGTTTAAGCCGCCTCGTCTGTGATATTTTGTTATGGCAGCTCGAGCAGACTTATAATACACATAGAGTGCTCAGAAACCTTTGTTGAATAAATAAACACAGGGATGTAAGTCCCCTGCTCTCAAGAATCATACCAGCTGAAAGAGGCCTGTCCACAAGCACTTGCAATGTAATACTTGCAATTGTTAAAATATTTACTGACTCAGAGGCCCCTGCCTGGTTCACTAGGCAGAGTATGTGACTCTTGATCTCGGGGTTGTGAGTTTGAGCCCCACTGTGGGCACAGACATTGCTTAAAAAAATGAAGTCTTAAAAAAAAATGGACTGATTCAACAAGGATTTACTGTTGGTTTACTATGTACCAGGCACTGTGATGGGTTCTGGCGATAAAGCAGTGAAGAGAACAGTCTCTGCTCTCACGTTCTAGGTGGGGGAGACAGCCAGCAAAGAGCTAGATATTGTATCTGGTGCTGATGTGTGCAGGGAGAGGCATGAAGCAAGGCAAGAGGGATGGAAAATGGATTTGAGGTTATTTTTCATATAGACACATGGCATTTGAGCAGAGACCTGATGTTCATGAGCAAGGAGAGCATTCGGATAGCTCAGTGAGCCAATGGCAAGCACGAAGCCTTGAGAAGGGAATGACTTGGTGACTGCGTTCAAACGAAGCCAACCCGGCCAGAGCAGGAAAGGCCCAGGCAGGAACCCCCAAACCCTGAGTCTTCTGACTGAGCCAGCCAGGCGCTCCACCTCGTTGTTTCTTAATAAATGGACACCATGGGGCTCCTGGCTGCCTCAGTCCTTTAAGCGGCGGCCTTGGGCTCAGGTCTTGGGATCGAGCCCCATGTCAGCGGGGATCTTGCTTCTCCCTCTCTCTCTGCCTGCTGCTCCTCCTGCTTGTGCTTTCTCTCTGTCAAATAAATAAATAGGAATCTTTAAAAAAATAATAAATAAACAAATAGATAAATAAATGGGCAAAGTGAGGAGGAAGTGACTCCCAGCAGTATTCTCTTACACTTGGACTCGGCCCACACAGATTCTAGGGATATAGCTGTCTTCTTAGTTCTTGGTCACAGAGGGGGCTACTGAGGACATTGGGGTGACACCAGGGTAGGGAATTGGCCCTCCCTTACCCCCCAAGGTGCGCATCTGGGGCCAACAGTCTTGTACCTATACCTTCCTCCTCTCGGACACACTTCCTTGGAGCAGAAACGGTTAATGGATTTCTGATTCCTGAAGCCTGGTGGTCTTATTCTTGGGGGTCCACTCTCTGTCCAGCGTGTCGCATCATTGCCCCTTGTGTGCATCATCTCAGGCCGTCACAGCAGTCGGTCCTGGGTGGTCTCCCGTCCTGGCTCCTCAGACATGCCCCAACAAGCCCGAAGTTCCCAGGGATCTCCCAGTTAGCCTCTCACTCCGGACTCCTCACAGTCTATGTAAATATGTGGCTCCCATATCCAGGGTGTGCTGCACATCCACACAAGTGTTTGTGTGGATAGACGATGTGCCACACATACCGTTGAGCTCAAACAACAGAAACACGGTTTTGAGTCTGCATGCTAGAATTTCTGTTTATGCCCATGTTTGCACGACTGGATCATAGGGAAGAACAACATTACTTCTCTTACCTTAGTGTAAACATGAAGAAGGAGTTCACTTCTGTTATTACAGTCCCTCTGATTTTAGATTAACGGGGTGGAGAAGGGAATTTTCCATTGAGGTTTTGGCACTCCACTTGCAAGCCCATTGTCTGACAGTATTTCCTTTGTCTTCCTGCTCCTCGTGTTTTCCACTACATTTCAACACAGCCGTTCAAATATTCAGTATTCAGAATTCATGTTTGTGAGAGCTTTATGATTTAGAAAGTGCTTCGGCAGTTAGCTGTTCATTTAAACAGCACAGCAACATTGTATGGAAGGACCTGTGTAATAGACGGAGGATTTGAGGACCAGAGGCCTTACACACTCATCCAAAGGCACACAGATCGTAAATGGGACGTGAACCCTACCTTTATGTGACAAGCTCGGTGCTCCAGCATGGGATGATTAATGATCCGTTATGTTTTTGTATAAGAATGTTCAGGTGGAGGGTTAGAGCTTATTTGCCATAGAAAGACTGATGCTAAGGAAGTAGTTTTTACAATTGCCTTCAGACAAATATCGTGAGCCATTCAAAAATGTCCATTTTCTAACAGAGCTGTGCAATCTTTCAAAATCAAAGTTTCTGCTTTGGATGAAGAAGCACAACAATAAAGAATCGATGAGCGGGGTGCCAGGGAGGCTCAGTCGGTTAGGCGTCACACTGTTGGTTTCAGCTCAGGTCATGATCTCAGGGTTATGAGATCCAGCCCTGCATCGGGCTTGCGCTCAGTAAAGAGTCTGCTGCTCCCTCCCTCTCTCTCACTCTCTCTCTCTCCCTCTGCCCCCCCCCCCACTGCTTGTTGTGCACGCACATGGGCTCACATGTGCGCTCTCTCTCAAATAAATAAACAAATCTTAGGAAAAAAAAAGAATATGCAGTCTTTAACGAATTTTTATCCAAGAAAAATAGATCTTCCTACTGGCTTATCCGTTAAAGTTCTTTGGGCACAGGTAGTAAAGACGCACCTAGGCTAGCATAAATAAAAGGAGGAAAAAATAAAATCGGGTTGTTTTTATTTGAACAAATGAGATGGGTTGTTTCAAGGAACCAAGGGCAGGAGGTGCCTGGGTGGCTTAGTCATTAAGCATCTGCCTTCTGCTCAGGTCATGATCCCAGGGTCCTGAGACAGAGCCCCACGTCGGGGCTCCCTGCTCAGCAGGGAGTTTGTTCTCACTCTCCCTCTGCCCTCCGCCTGCTCATGCTCTCTCTCCCTCTCTCTTTCTCTTTCCCTCTAATAAATAAATAAAGTCTTAAAAAAAAAAAAGATGCTCAAAGTGGGGCTTCCCATGGGCACCTTCCCTGCCTCTGAGTGAGGCGGTGGGAGACATCCTCTGTTCCTTTGGGTTCACAGAACAGAAGCATCTCCTTCCTTTGGAGGGTAGGGAGAGAATCACCATTCATTACGAACCCTGAACCCCTCCCCAGTGTTTTCCGATAGAATCCATGGGGGGCCGGTGATGGGAGCAGAGCCACTTCTATCCCAGCTCAGTAAGCTTGGGAGGGGGTGTGTGGTCCCAGCTGCTGGCAAGATCTCTCAGTGTTAGCTCCGCCTGTCCTCACCTTTCAGCCTTGAGCTCCAATGCTAGTCGGACAGGAGATGTCCTACTTAACATTCCATTTCATAGTTTTTCCTTGGAGGCCCCAGACCCTAAAATGCCTACTCTTTAGGAACATCAGTTTGGGGTCTTCTGGAGATAGGTGCTTGTCAGCTGGGAAGGAGATAGATGGGAGAATAGACGCGTTTACTGTAAAACCCAACTATTTGGGCTTCCCAGTTGCTGGAAGGCAGAAACAGGATCGGAGATAGGCAGAGGGAACAACTGTCACTGAGCCCTTCTGTGGCTCAGTGCGTGATAGTTAATCTTATGCGTCAGCCCGATTGGGCTAAGCGTGTGCAGAGACCTGGTAAAACAGTATTTCTGGGGTCTGTCTGCAAGGATGTTTTCCTGTTAGCCCATGGGGATGAAAAGAATGAGGCTAAGGATGAGCCAAGTAGGAAGGAAGGCACCAACTGAGCGTCTTGTGAGGAAACCTTGTACCGTGTGCCAGGAAAGGAGTCCAGTAAGAAGTCCATGAGTCCTCTCTATGTTTTTGGGGTGAGGGGAAAATGAACTGAATTAAAAATATCTACTCCTTTCCTCTGATGAGATTATGGAGGAATCAAAGCAAAGCTTTCTATTTAGGTGTTTATAGGAACAACTGGTAATCTCTTACGGCAAGGGAATGTCTAGGTGAGCGCAGTGGAGGTCTTATGCCTATGGTGTGGCGCTGTCCTCACTCTGAACCACAAGAGGGACAGCAAGTTTGTTTGACACCTTGACTTGCTGCAAAAAAAAAAAAAAAAAAGATACCTAAAACCAAGAAGGCTCTGGAGGAGGAAACCCAGCAGAGAGAGACAAAGAAGAAAATTACTTCTACTTTTTAGTAAGAGAAGGCTTGATTTTAATTTTGAATTATAAAAAGTAAATCACTGTAGAATGTTTGTAAAATGAAGAAAGGGGGGGGTGCCTGGGTGGCTCAGTTCATTGGGCAGCCCATTCTTGATTTCAGCTCTGGTCATAGTCTTAGAATCATGGGATCGGACCCTGGAGTCTGCTTGGGATTCATTCTCTCTCTCCCTCTCCCTCTGCATCTCCCCCCCTTCAAAAAAATAAATAAAAGCTTGGGCGCCTGGGTGGCTCAGTGGGTTAAAGCCTCTGCTTTGGGCTCAGGTCATGATCGCAGCGTCCTGGGATCGAGGCCCGCATCGGGCTCCATGCTCAGCAGGGAGCCTGCTTCCTCCTCTCCCTGTCTCTCTGCCTGCCTCTCTGCCTACTTGTAATCTCTCTCTCTGTGTGTCAAATAAATAAATAAAATCTTTAAAAAAAAAAATAACAAATACGAGTAAAGATGCTCATTCCCTCCCAAGAGTCAAACAAGTAGCAAATACCTGCTCATTTTCTACCAGGTATGAGATCCTACACTAGGTAGGATCAGAGTGGAGACTCCCCCCAACTCACGTTTCTGCTCCTCTGCGTGCCCCTCCCCAGCTCTGCTTTATGCAAAGGGAGGGGGAAATGCTGTTTCATTGTGAAGCACTTTAGGAGCTGTCTTTTATACTGTAAAGGTCAGTTTCGTGTTCTGCTCCCCTGTGGTGAGCACTCTGCAGTGACTTCATCTCCTAGGCAGCTTTAGGCCCTTTCTGCCTTCTGCATCCTGAGATAATAAGCAGAAGAAAGGATCAAGGTGCCTGGGTGGCTCAGTGGGTTAAAGCTTCTGCCTTTGGCTCAGGTCATGATCTCAGGGTCCTGGGATCGAGCCCCGCATCGGGCTCCCTGCCGAGCAGGGAGCCTGCTTCCTCCTCTCTCCTCTCTCTCTGCCTGCCTCTCTGCCTACTTGTGATCTCTCTCTCTCTATCAAATAAATAAATAAAGTCTTTAAAAAAAGAAGAAGAAGAAGAAGAAGAAGAAAAGATCAAGGTCAGTTTTCCTGGGTGGTCAATTGAGCCTGGCCAAGACTCTCTGTTCCTGTTTCTCTCTCCCTGCAACGAGGTGGGTCTGTCAGCTTCAGGCTGCTCTGCCGAGGGCCATCACGGCGATGCAAGAGGGCAGAGAGAAGAAAGTCCCACGGTGTCTTCCTGGCCTCAGCCACATTCTCCAACCCATGTCCACAGTGCAGCCCACGTTTGGGAGTATGGAGGGCGACGCCAACTATTGCCAAGTCATGCCTTGTTTCCCATTTGACTATTCTTCCCAGTGTCTAAACCCCTTGGAGGTGTGGGCCACAGGGTTGAGGAAGTCCTGTGCCCCTGGCCATAATACAATCAAACGCTGGCAAAATCTCACTTCTAACTTCTAATACAGTCTCTTTAAGTAATACAGAGATTTATGAAGTCTCTGAATAACTTTAATCTTAAATTTATTCACAAATGAAATAACTTCTGAATCGTTAAAAGGCACTTAAAAACTTTTAGTAAAAAAGAGCATGTAATTAAATAGAGAACATCCTAGAATATCCTTATTTTGGATCTGTGATTCCTCCCTGCCCCCACCCCCATAATAATGCCACCCTCGAAAAAAAGGGCAAACTGGGCCAATGTGAGTCTGGTACACAAAATAACATTAAAGACAGAGAATTTTGCATTATGTTTGAGGACACAACGCTTGCATAGGACACATGTGCCTGCATAGGCAGGCATAGACAACTTTTTTTTTTTTTAAGATTTTATTTCTTTATTTGACAGAGAGAGACAATGAGAGAGGGAACACAAGCAGGGGGAGTCGGAGAGAGAGAAGCAGGCTTCCCACTGAGCAGGGAGCCTGATGTGGGGGCTCCATCCCAGGACCCTGAGATCATGACCTGAGCCGAAAACAGACCCTTAACAACTGAGCCACTCAGGTGCCCCATAGACAACTTCATAAGCAAGAGCACATGGCTGCTCCAGGGGCCTCTGCTCTCAGCCTCTACAGCTGTGTCTGTCATTGTGAGATTCTTACCCTATGCCTATGGCATCTCTGAATTTGTTGGCAAAGATTTGTTCTAATTTTGAAAAATTGTCTACAGTTTTCTAAGGCAGCCTAAATTTTGCTTAGATGCAGGCATACCCAATGGCCAGACCCAGGCAGATTCCAGTGGCTTTAAGGCCATTGGAATGGAAGGGGACACCAATAATAGAAGGCTTACAGAGCAGTTTGAGCTGCTGGAACTGACCATGAACTTGCCCCATCCTGTAGCATTGAAAAGAATTCTACACAGCGGAAGTTGCAGACCAGACCAAAGCTGTTGGGGTCGAAAGGGCCAGGAAATGCAGTGCTACAAGGGAAGCCACAGAGCTTCATCTACAAGGAGCTGGCAGCTGTGTGCTGTGGGAATGAGTCAGCAATGGCAGTTTGAGGAGAAAGATCAAATCCTCCAAAGTCTTGAAGATGAACAGAGGGACTGTGAAATCAAGAAGGTGCCAGAAGAAGGAAGGGGCAAGTCACCCTTCCCTGCTGCTCTGTCTTGCAAGCAAACACATTCTGGACGCTGCTCACTGGATGATGTAATGATCGTTGTCCTTGACTTAAACACAATTTGAGTTACACGTTCCAGAACAGAATGTTGGCTTAAGTTAGGAAGAATAAACATTAACACAGGCAGTCTCAGAGGAAGGCAAAGTGTTGACTTGTAGGGCTGAAGAGGAGAGCATACAAAGTCTGTGAGGACATTAGAATGGAAAGATTATGGTTGGATCATTCCAGGTTGGATGAACCAGTGGCCCAATGGTGTTACCAAGTAGCCCATTTCTTTCTTTCTCTGCTCTGCCTTCTTCAGTGGCAGCTTCATCCAAACCTGACTGCTCACATACTGATGAAAACTGCCACAGTAGCCCCAAGCTTCACTTCTATTCACTACCATCTAGATCAGCACTGTCCAGAGGAAATATAATGCAAGCCATATGTGTGATTTAAAATTTTCTGGTAGTCACGCTTAAAAAAAGCAAGAAGAGAGGTGTCTGGGTGGCTCCGTTGGTTAAGCGTCCGACTCTTGATTGCAGCTCGGGTCATGATCTCGGGGTCCTGGAATCGATCCCCACATTGGTCTCTGTGCTCAATGTGGAGTCTGCTTGCCCCTCCCCCTCTGCTCTCCCACACTCATGCTCACTCTCTCTCACTATCTCTTTCTCCCAAATCAATAAAATCTTTTAAAAAATTTAAAAATTTGGGACGCCTGGGTGGCTCAGTAGGTTAAGTGGCTGCCTTCGGCTCAGGTCATGATCCCAGCATCCTGGGATCAAGTCCCACATCGGGCTCCTTGCTCAGTGGGGAGCCTGCTTCTCTCTCTGCCTGCTTGTGCTCTCTCTCTCTCTCTGACAAATAAATAAACAAAATCTTTAAAAAATAATAATTTTTTTAAAAAAACTTAAAAATTTAAAAAGCAAGAAGAGTGAAATGAATTCCAATAATATATTCTATTTAACCCAATAGATACAAAATAATATCTCAACATGAAATCATTTAAAAATGATAACATATTTTACATGTGTTTTCTTTTGTGCTAAGTCTTTAATACTTGGGGTATATTTTATACTTAACAGAACATCTCAGCCACACTGCTTGCATTTCAACTGCACAATTGCCTAAGTAGCTACCGGCTACTATATTGGGCAGGTCAAGTCTAAAAGGAGAGGGAGAGTCCTTCTGTCCCAGCGTTCGCAGCTAGAGTTGACATTCACTCTGATTGGACTGGATTAAGCTATACGCCCTATGACCATACCAATGACTGTATACCAGGATGAGGCTCTATGCCTGTAACTATACACCAAAGACTGTAGCCAGAAGAATGGGTTGTGCTAATTGGCTGAAGCTAGGGCTGGCCATGGCAAGCAGGATAAAGTCCCCCCACCCCTACCCACCCAAAGATGTCCATTTCCTAGTTCCTGGAACCTGTGAACATATTAAGTTACACGGCAAAGAAGAAGTGAAGTTGCAGATGGAATCAAGTTTGCTAATGAGTTGATCTTGAGATGACATTGTCCTGCTGGGCCCACTGTAATCACAAAGATCCATGTAAGTGAAGAGGAAGCCAGAAGACAGAACTAGAACTAGGGAGATGGCAGCATGGGAAGGGGCCACAAGCCAATGGGTGAGCTCCCAAAGCAAGAAACAGGTCATCCCCTAGAACCTCCAGAAGACACATTCCACTGTCAACACCTTGTCTTTAGCCCAGTGAGACCTGCGTTGGACTTTTGATCTCCAGAACTGTAAGAAAATAAATATGTATTGATCTAAGCCACTAAGAAACTAAATCAGTGATCTACCCCTAAAGGGCAGGGAAAGAATAGAAACCAAATTTTTCAGGGACATGTGAATTTTGTCATCTGAAAAAGTCTGTACCCTCCATATTTATAATATAAAGATATGGGAAGTAACTTAAATATCCACAGGTGCACAAATGGTTGGGATTGTTATGTGCTCTTGTTGAATTGGCTTCATTGCTATTATAAAAAGATACTCTTTATCTCTGGTGACAGTCTTTGCTGTGAGTCTACTTCGTGTGATATTAATATAGACACTCTGGCTTTCTTTTAGTTCATGTTAACATGATATACCATTTAACATCCCTTTACCTAAAACACCTTTCTTCCTTTTAAAGTTATGTTTCTTTACTTTTGAGGGGAGGTTGCAGACGGGCAGAGGGGGAGAGAAACTGAAGCAGACTTTCAGTTGAGTGTGGAGACTGACCTGGGGCTCCATCTCACTACCCTGAGATCACAACCTATGCCAAAACACCTTTCTATTTTGAAACAATTTCAAACTTGCAGAGAAGTTGGACAATAAGAAAAAGAACTCTATCAACTTCCCCCAGAAGCTGGGGGAAGTTGGCCTCCCAAGATTAGCAGGTGGCAGAAATCTGAAGAACTTTTGGCAGGCTCTAGAGCGCCCTCTCTAGGCAACTCTGTTCTCTACAGTCCCCCACCCTGCAAATTCTAGCTGCCTTGGTCTCTACAAATTCTCAATTCTGTCTCCTCAGCTCAGGTTGTGTTTAGGTCACTTCTGCCTATGCTGTGGCCTGGAAATTCTCTCCAGACAATAAGGAGGGCAATTTTAGGGCTCATCTCATTCATTTGCATTCTCTCAGAGATCACTGTCAAGACATTGTCTGTTTTCCGATGCCCAAAAACTGGTTTGGTTTTTTCCATATATTTTCTCCCATGTTTTTAATTGGTTGAGGTAGGATAGCAACTGAACTCTGGTTTCATCATAGAAATAAGTGAAAGTCTAATGATGTTTTTACAATTACTTTATTTCATATTTTAATTATCTTATTTTAAAATTAATCTTTATACCTTCACCTATATAACACATTTTTTGGATCCGTGAACTGTTACATAATTTTAAAAAGTGTGACCAACAAACTGTAAGGGCTTGTTGAGGTCAAGTAGGGAAATAATGCAAAAAAAAAATCAAAATAAAAATCATTATATTCTCACCTATAGAGAAAATTATTATTAATAATTTGACATGCTAAGTTGTCCCAATCTTTTCTCTATGCATATTAATTTTTTACCCCAACTTGGGGCTCGATCTTACAACCTTGAGAAACCAAGAGTCCAATGCTTAACCAACTGTGCCACCCAGGCACCCCTCCATCTTTTTTTTTTTTTTTTAGGATTTTATTTTTGAGTATCTGTACCCAACTAGGGCTCGAACCCCCCCCCAAGATCAAGAGTTGCATGCTCCACTGACTGAGCCATCCAGGTGCCCCCAGAAACCCTAACTCTTAAGCACTAACTCCCCCTTTCCCTATCACCCCAGGCCCAGCAACATGTATTTTATTTGCTATCTCTATGAATTTGCCTATTTTGGACACGTCATATAAGTGGGATCATACAAAATTTGTCCTTTTCTGTATGGCTTATTTCACTTAGCATAATATTTTCAAGGCCCAGCCATGTTGCTGCATATGTCAGAATTTTATCCCTTTTTTTCTTTTAAGATTTTATTTATTTATTTGATAGCAAGAGACAGAGCGAGAGAGGGAACACAAGCAGGGGGAGTGGGAGAGGGAGAAGCAGGCTTCCTGCTGAGCGGGACACCTAACGTGGAGTTGGATCCCAGGACCCTGGGATCATGACCTGAACTGAAGGCAGACACTTAACGGCTGAGCCACCCGGGCGCCCCAGAATTTTATTCCTTTTTAAGGCTACATACTATTCTCTATTTTGTGGCCACACCACATTTTGTTTACCTATTCATCTATTAATGGACTCTTGGGTTGCTTCTACCTTTTGACTAATGTAAATAGTGCTAATTTACAGGTATCTGTTTGGGTCCCTGTTTTCAATTATTTGGGGTATATGCCTACGAATAGAATTGATGGATCAGGGCGCCTGGGTGGCTCAGTGGGTTAAAGCCTCTGCTTTCGGCTCAGGTCATGATCTCAGGGTCCTGGGATCGAGGCCCCCATCGGGCTCCCTGCTCAGCAGGGAGCCTGCTTCCTCCTCTCTCTGCCTGCCTCTCTGCCTACTTGTAATCTCTGTCAAATAAATGAATAAAATCTTAAAAAAAACTTTTTTAGGGCGCCTGGGTGGCTCAGTGGGTTAAAGCCTCTGCTTTCGGCTCAGGTCATGATCTCAGGGTCCTGGGATCGAGGTCCGCATCGGGCTCTCTGCTCAGCGGGGAGCCTGCTTCCCCCCGCCTCTCTGCCTGCCTCTCTGCCTCCTTGTGATCTCTCGCCCTCTGTGAAATAAATAAATAAAATCTTTAAAAAAAAAAAAAAGAATTGATGGATCATATGGTAGTTCTATTTTTAATATTCTGAGGAACTACCAGACTGTTTTCCATGGTGGCTGCACCATTTTACATTCCCACCAGCAATAAACAAGGGCTCTAATTTCTCCACATCCTCATCAACACTTGTTATTTTTCCTTTTTTTTAGATAATAGCCATCCTAATGGGTGTAAAATATTATCTTATTATGGTTTTGATTGCATTTCCCTCATGACTAGTGGTGTTTAGTATCTTTTCTTGTGTTAATTGACTGTGTATCTTCTTTGGAGAAATATCTATTCGAGCCCTTTGCCCATTTTTGAATTATCAGTTTTTGCATTGTCGTTGAACTGTTCTTTGTATATTCTGGATATTAATACCTTGTCAGATATATTGTTTGCAAATATTTTCCGCCAGTCTTTTGGTTGTCTTTTCATTCTGTTGATCATGTTCTTTGATACACAAAAGTTTTTAATTTTAGTGAACTCCAGTTTATCTATTTTTTCTTTTGTTTCCTGTACTTTTCGTATTGCATTCAAGAAATCACTGCCAAATACAATGTCATGAAGATTTCCCCCCGTGTTTTCTTCTATGGGTTTTATAGTTTTAGCTCTTATTTTTAAGTTGGATCCATTTTGAGTTACTTTAATTAGTATGCAGTATAAGGCAGGGTCCAACTTTATTCTTTTGCATGTGGATAGCCAGTTTTCCAGTACTATTTGCTGAAAAGACTGTCCTTTCCTATTTAATGGTCTTTGGGAAAATCAGTTAACTGTAGATATGAGGGCTTATTCCTGGACTCTCTACTCTATTCCATTGTCTGTATGTCTGTCATATGCCAATACCAGATAGTTTTCATCACTGCAGCTTTGCAGTAAGTTTCGAGTGTGAGTCCTCCAACTTTGTTCTTCTTTTTAAAGATTGTTCTGGATACTCAGGGTCCCTTGAGATTCTCTGTGAATATTAGGATGGATTTTTCTATTTCTATAAAAAACATCATTGAGATTTTGATAGGGATTGCATTGGAAATGTAGATTGCTTTGGGTAGTATTGTCATCTTAATGATATTAAGTATTCCAATCCATGACTACTGGATGTCTTTCTACTAATTTACATCTTCTTTAATTTCTTTCAGCAATGTTTTACAGTGTTCAGTATACAATTTGTTCACCTCTTTGCTTAAATTTATTCCTAAGTATTTTATTCTTTTTGATATTATTGTAAATGGAATCGTTTTCTTAACTTTCTTTTCAGATTGTTCATTGTTAGTATATAGAAACGCAGCTGATTTTTTTTTTAATTTTAAATTTTTTTTACCTTTTTTTTTCTTTATTTTTTATTCTTTGCCCCAGGGGTACAGGTCTGTGAATCACCAGGCTTACATCTTTCACAGCATTCATCAAAGCACAAACCCTCCCCCNCCCCAGTAACCCTCCGTTTGTTTTGTGAGATTAGGAGTCTCTTATGCTTGGTCTCCTTCCCCATCCCATCTTGTTTCATTATTTTTTCCCTCCCTACCCCCCACGACCCGCCTCAAGTTCCTCATATCAGAGAGATCATATGATAATTGTCTTTCTCCGATTGACTTATTTCGCTCAGCATAATACCCTCTAGTTCCATCCACGTCATTGCAAACGGCAAGATTTCGTTTCTTTTGATAGCTGCACAGTATTCCATTGTATATACATACCACATCATCTTTATCCATTCATCTGTTGATGGACATCTAGGTTCTTTCCATAGTTTGGCTATTGTGGAAATTGCTGCTATAAACATTCGGGTGCATGTGCCCCTGAGGATCACTACCTTTGTATCTTTAGGGTAAATACCCAGTAGACGCAGCTGATTTTTATGTTGAACTTTTATCCTACAGTGTTGCTGAATTTGTCTGTCAGCTCTCACAGGGTTTTTGTTGTTGTTGTAGAATTTTGTGGGTTTCCTACATTTAAGATGATGTCATCTGTAATTAAAGATAATTTGACTTCTTACTTTCCAATTCAAATACATTTTTTTCCCTTTATCTTGCCTAATTGTTCTGGCTAGAACATCTAGTCATAAGTTAAATAGAAGTGGTGAAAGTGGGCTTATTCCGGATGTCAAGGGAAAAGCTTTCAGTCTTTTACCATTAAGTATGATGTTAGCTGGGGAATTTTCAAACATAGGCTTTAGTATGTTGAGGAAGTTCCTTTTTATTCCTAGTTTGATCATAGGGTTTTCTTTTTATCATGAAAGAGTATTGAATTTTGTCAATTTTTTCTATCAATTGAGATGATCATGTGGTCTTTTTTCCTTTCGTTCTCTTAATGTGTCATATAACAATTGTTGATTTTCATATGTTGAACCATCCTTGAATTCCAGGGATGGGTTGCTTTTCGTCATAGCACATAATTCTTTAAATATGCCGCTGAATTAAGTTTGCTAGAATTTCATAATCCTGTTTAAAGACCTGCCTTTTCATATGTCAGTATGTTTTTCTTCCACATCATGAAATATTCTATTACTTTGTATTTTTAAAATCTTTTTTAGCTACAAAATCCTTTCTTTTTTCCTAATAAAACCTTACACAAACTCACCATATTTAAAGCACAGGACAGTGGAGCTTATCTGATGAACACAAGTTTATGGAGACCAGAGACCTATCTACATGCTCTCCAATTCTTCCACTTCTGCCCCATCTCCCACAGTCACCTTCTAAAGGGACCCCAAAGGGAACGATTTGAAAACCTTTGGAATGACTTTTCATTACTGCATTGTACTGTGTTATATGAAGTCTTCATAATTTCATTAACTACTCTATTATTTTTACACATGTATATTACTTCCAATTTTTCAAGATTTTAAAGAAATAAAACTGTTTGTAGATAAGCCATTGGCAACATCCATAATCATTTGCATTTAGGGTAAATTCCCCAGAAAAGGAATATTGGGACCAATGTCAAAATTCAAAAAAAAATTTATTTTATACCTGTAGAGTTACCATACAGTGTCATATTAGTTTCAGGTGTACAATATAGTGATTAAACAATTCTATACATTACTCAGTGCTCACCAAGATAAATGTACTCCTAAACCCTTTCACCTATTTTGCCCCACCCACATCCCCACTGATAACCATCAGTTTGTTCTCTCTAGTTAACAGTTTGGTTTTTTCTTTGTCCCTTTTTTCCTTTGTTTGTTTGTTTTGTTACTTCAAGTCCACATATGAGTGAAATCATGGTATTTGTCTTTTTCCAACTGATTTATTTCACTTAACATTCTACTCTCTGATCCGTTCATGTTGTTGCAAATGGCAAGATTTCATTCTTTCTAATGGCTGAGTGATATTCCATTGTGTATATATACACCACTTCTTCTTCATCCATTGATGGACACTTTGGCTGCTTCCATAATTTGGCTATTATAAATAATGCTACAGTAAACATAGGAGTGCACATTTCTTTTTGAATTAGTGTTTTTGTATTTTTTGGGTAAATACCTAGTAGTGGAATTACTAGATCCTAGGGTAGTTCTATTTTTAATTTCTTGAAGAACCTCCATACTGTTTTCCCCAGTGGCTGCACCAGTTGGCATTCCCACCAACAGTGCACGAGGGTCCCTTTTTCTCCACATCCAAATGTCAAAACCTTTAAAGATTGTTAAGGATTCTTATTTTCATACTGCCAAAGAACAATGTAGTAATTTATCCTCCCATCAGCAGTGTTTCATTTGTGTATATAAAATAGTATCTCTAAAGACTCATCTGACAGTATGTGTCTTGAAACTTAGTATCATTTTCTGACCTCTAATTGATACACAAAGCAGGAATTGAAGTAAAGAGAACCTGAGATTAATCAATTCCAACACCCATCACCAGTTCAAAGGGTTTTTTACCGTGGTTCCATGGACGGACCTCTAAGAATCAATGAATTGCTGAAATTTTCGGCAAAACTTGGAGAATGTGAGTGTTTGCTTTTATTTATGGTGTGGGCCTAGAGTTTTAATCAAATCTAAGAACTGTAAGTTTCCCTTCAGCTTTTCTTCTCAAACAACAAGTTAAACTGGAGGCCATGAGGAAAATACATCACTGGAAGTCGGGACTATTTTGTCCCTGCCTTCAGCACACTGGACCTTTAGAACAACTTGGATTATGATTATAAAGCACGGTCCCATCCTAGGGACAAAAAGTCGATACCCATCACATCTAAGTATTTGTATACTCACCAGGAATGTGTTGCATAAAATCATAGAATGGTAAGAGCTGGAGAAAATCTGAGAGATACGTAGTCCACATGAAGATGGCAAGGCCCAGGTGAGAAGCACCTGCTCAAGATGGTGTTGCTGATGGCTGAGGAAACATAGACTGAGGTCTCGGTGATCCAGATGCTTTACATATCTATGTAAAGTTAACCTAGATTTCAGTATTTTTCAATGAAAACCCCTACAGTATTTAAATTACTTTCCCTGCCTAAATCCAGCAAAATGAATCTTTTCTTCTAATGGAGGATCTCGCAGGGGGAGAGGTTGCTCTTCTAAACATTCATTCTTGTGTCCTGGAGGAGTGTCTGCGTCTTGCCTCCTTCCTTCCCAGAGGGGTCCTTGAAGACCAACCTGAGATTTTCCGTAGACAAAGCCTCACCCCAGACACCCCAGACACAACCCCCTGTCAGCACAGCCAGGCTTCCAACTCTCTTCCTAGTCATTTCTAGTCTTCTCCACATTGTCTGAGGTCTGTGAGCACTGGAATCTGGTAGACCTCCTTATATTTCAGAACTGATTCACAGCCTTGGGAAAAATCTAGCTTTTTTTTCTCTTCTGTGTTCATAGCAGACTTTAATTGCTCTTAGTGTCTCACATGGGGAGAAACCCCAAGAGTCTGTTTGCTGCCTCTTTCTCAAATTCTCCAGGGGAACTGCCAACCCCCTGAGCTGCTTCAGGATCCTGAATGCTCTGACTCTATGATGGTTCATGGAAGTTCTTCTTCTTTTTTTCTTTTTTTTTTTAAGAATTTACTTATTTATTTGCGAGAGAGAGAGAATGTGGGGGGGGGCAGACAAGCAGACTCTCAGCGAATCGGGGAGCCCAACACAGGACTTGATCCCAGGACCCTGAGATCATGACCTGAACTGAAGTCAGATGCTTAACCAACTGAGCTACCAAGGTGCACAGGTTCTTCGACGTTCTAGGAGCAAGTTTATGGGGAAAGAAGTGTATGCATGTATGTGTATACATGAAATAGAGAATGGAGATACAGTAAAATGTATTCATCTTAGAGGAATTAAATATAGATATCTCATATATATGTATATATATACATATATATATACATATATGTATATATATGTGATAATATATATCTCCACCATATAAATCAGGACATAGAATATTTTCAGGTTCCTAAAATGCTTCCTCCTGTTCCCTCCCAACCAAAGTGCCTGTCAAGGACTTACTACTAGGAACTCTCTTGCCAGAGATTAGTTCTTTCTGTTCTTAAAGTCTGCGTGGAACCAGACTATATGTTCTTTTCTGCATCTGACTTCTGCATTGAGTCAGCATTATGTCCATCAGCTTCATCCACGTTGTTAGATTTTACTCTACAATCTACTGCTTTTCCCCAGGAGTCAAAAAATGGCAAAAGCTCCAAGTCATTAAAAGAATGATGTTTTAGGATCAGGATAATCAGGTTTTGTTTTTGTTTTTGTTTCTAAGATTTTATTTTTAATTTGACAGCACAAGCAGGGGGAACTGGAGAGGGAGAAGCAGGCTCTCTGCTGAGCAAGGAAACGGGGCTCGATCCCAGGACCCCAGGATCATGACCTGAGCTGAAGGCAGACACTTAACCAACTGGGTCACCCAGGCACCCCAGAATAAACAATATTTATATTTGTCATATTTGGTTCCAAGTAGGCACAATTGCTTTAAGGATATGAACAGAAAACTCACAATGAATTATCAGGCATTTAAGAAAATGTTCAATCTCCCTAGTAATCTAAGAAATTTAAAAGAAAAAGCCATTTTTTCAAATAAGTTATTTTAAAAATGATAATATTTGGTGTTAGCAAAAGTTCAAGAAAATGGAATACTCTTAGTGAGACTGTAAATCAGTACAATTCTTAGGGAATAAATTCAAGAGACTTTTACAATCTTCATTCCCCTTAAATACTTACCCGTAGTGACTCTAACATGGGAAATCATCTTAAATATGGCAAAAAACATTTTGAACAAAAATGTTCACGCAGCACCATAAATAATCTGAAAAATAAGAAACAATCTAAATAGCACTTGGGGAATGAATATAAACAATGCGACAGTTTCGGTCAGTAGAATATAAGATATTATATTATCTTAAAGGATAGGCAGCCAGCATATCTAGTTAGCTGTCAACAAAGAGAGCCAATTGGAGAAGACTGGCCACTCTCCTTTCAGCTTGTCTGGGCAACATTGGCTATTTCTTTTCTCACGCATTACCAAGCAGAAAGTTCTGGAATCCAGGGATTTGTTTATAATCAAACAATGGATTTATTAGGCTTTTAAAAATTAATTAAAAGATGAAAAGCTTGTATTGTGGCAGGAGAATAGAGTGTAAATGTATCAATTTCTAGCACGTTCCCTGGGCAAAGTAGGTGCTAATAATTATTGTCATAGTCATAACTAATATTTTCTCCAGTGCTATTTGGGGGCTTTGCTAAGTACTTTATACTATCTCATTTTCTTCTCATTTGATACATTTTGCAAGGCCTGCCCACACATGGTGCTACAACTCGCTTCCTTCTCATTACTTAGGCCAGTGGGTATGATGCTGAGGGGTGGGGGCTTCTGAGAGAGTCTGCGCGTCCTAGCGGCCAAGTCCTGGGTGTTACTGCGCTTCCTAGCTCTAACCAGCAGCAGTGCCCCGGCAAAAGAGGCGGGAGCTAGTTTTGCAGAGTCAACGACCTGCTCGCCCACCCAGGCCGAGATCCCCAGACACCCGAGCAAAGGGGCCAGTGGGGAGCCCGCTGAGGCTCAGCCCCATCGGCCCTTCCCGCCTTGCGGTGCCCGCTGCAGGGGCCGCTGAGCCCCTACAGGCAGTCAGGCGGGGGGGGGGGGGGGNGGGAACTTGGAAAAGAGAAATCCCTGGGAGCAAATAAGATGCAAATTTCTTCCTCCCGCGCTGGCCTTTGACAAACCTTCTTTCCTCCCCCGCCCCCGCAGACCTGCAGCCTCCAGGCCCACAGATTCCCTCCAGATTTGCCCCCTTTCAAGCCAAACAAGGACAAAGGAGAATTCTGTCTCGTCAGTCACACTGCGCGGGAAGAGCCCTGGCAGGACTCTAACCTCCTCTCAAGGGCGTGGCGGAGTCCGTCTCCGTGCTGCTCAGGTTTAAGCACCCTTTCGGAGCTAGCCCTGGGCGCCTGAAATCCCGGGCCTTCTCTTCCGCTCCACGTCTTCTCTCTCGTGTTTTTATGCTTTAACAGGCATCACATAGTCTAAAAACGAAATACCGCTCGAACCGGAAAGCAAGAGTCCTTGCTGCTTTCCTTTGGCTTCTAATCCTCCTCTTTTCCTGTGTTTTGTTTGTTTTTCCTGGTATTTACCCTGCAGTCCTAAAAATGCAGCCTGCTCCGTGACTTCTCCGTGTTTCAGTTTTAGACATTGACCGTTGCCTTTCTAGGATGGAGGGTGGAGATCCGGGCCCCCCGCGCGCCCCCTCCTCCCTTGCACAGATTTTGATTAAATCAGTGGGGTTTCCAGGATGCTGAACCCCTCATTCACGGCCCAGGCGAAGTCATGCACTCTCTCCCCTGTGCTCTCTTGCGTTCACTTGGTCCTTGTGGGCTTCGGCCCCTTTGCATTCCTTGAGTGGATCTAGGGGAGTCATCCGTCTTCACGTTTTCGCCACAAGTCATCTCCTTGGGTCTCCCGCCTTCTCTCCTCCCCAGCCATGGCATGCGCCCGTTCTTCAGCCTGTGGGCTGATCAAAGAAAAGCTGTAGACATTTCCCTTCCCAAGGGCACTTGCATCATTTTATTAGGAAACACTGGATGACAAAAACTAGTCCGGCTCCAAGAGCGAAGTTTGTGAAGCGGCCTTGCAGGCTGCCCAGAGAGAAGTTTGGGTTCCTGGGCCCTTGGGTGGCATCCTTCCCATTCTGTCTGTCCTGGATGTTTGAGGCCCGCAGGGGAATCCTGAAGCCACGAAGGGGTTAAGAGTCAGCGGGCAGGAAGACCCAGGAGGGGTGAAGACAAAGGAAGGCTAGCAGGCCAGTCGGCTGGAACCGGCTAGTCCCTTCCATGACTTGCTAAATGTAACTGTTAAGTAATCTGCGGTCCCTTGGGGTCCTTCTCAGAGGAGGAGCTACGCGGGGAAATAAGGGCTTGTTTGCAGGTCCAGGTCAAAGGTATCCTGGAGAAAGCACCACGGCCCCAGTCTTCCGCAATTCAGTGTGTGATTTCCGCGTCCTCACCGCGCTCGGGTTTCCCCGGGGCGCGGCCGGAGGCGCAGGCCTGCCCTTGCCTGCCCTGCCCCGGAAAGAGCCCGGCGGCCCCGCGGACTTTGTGGAGGGCCTGCGTTCTGCTCCGTTCCTTATCTGAAGAACATTCCCGACTCACGCGGGGCAGATTCCGGGGCAGTGCTGATGTGGGCAGAGGTCTCCGCCCACCGCACGCGGGGGGCCCCAGGCTCCGGCCGGGCGAGGGGGAACCCGCACGGCCTCGCCCCCGGAGAGCAGGCCGCCCGCGGGGGCATGTGGGCGCCCCTGGGCCGGGGCCGCGCTGGAACACCCCCGTGTCCCCTGCCCTGTTTATTCACGGGGGCAGCCAGAGGCCTGGGCCACTTGTGCAATGTTGGGTCACGGTGCCGAGCGTGGACTCTGTGAACTGGAAACAGGTTCTCTGTTAGAAAAGGAACAGCAGAAAGAAAAGCTGTTGGGACGGGGAACAGGGAAGGGGGAGCTGGATCCAGAGACCAGTTACATTTCACAGGAAAGGAAAAGCCCCTCCGATCTTTGGAGAGAGCTTTTGTACCCCCCGAAGAGGTCTTAATAACACACTATTCCCTTTACGCGGGCACATTGGTTCTCTTTATGAAAGAAAGCAGACGTTTTTCCTGACCGTGCATTTTATGGGAGAGGATTCCTCTCTCTCTCTCTCTCTCTCTCTCTCTCTCTTTCTCTCTCTCTCTCTCTCTCTCTCACACACACACACACACACACACACACACACACACACACACACACACACGATTTTCAAGGAGAGTCAGGCACTCTGCAAACCCAGCTTGGGTGGGGCCTGACTCAGGTTATGGTGCCTTTGCTCCTCGCACTCTGTTACTTTGCTTCCCTGAAGTGTTTCAACTGCTTTCCTGAGGCCTCAAGTCACAAGGCATCGTTAAATGTTCAGAAAGGTCTGTCTTCATACAGGTGACCTTCCTGGGAAGGGGCAGCCAGCCCCGAGGTTTCTTCTTCGACCGTCACCTCCTCTCAGTCACTCCCCAGAAGCAACTTGTGCTGGTTAAGTAAATTGAGTCAGTAGGACGCCCCAGCTCCCACCAGCAGGGCTTCTCAAAGTCCAACAGGCACAGTAATTGCCCGGACATCTTGTTAGAAACGAAGGTTCTGGATCCAGTGGCTTCGGGGAGAGGGGGTGGAGGTGCCTGAGAGCCAACATGTCTAACTAGATTCTGGGGAATGTCAGCGCTGTGGTCCAGACAACACTTTTCAGTAGCTAGGCCGCAGGGGACCTCGTCATAGAAACACAGAACAACCCAGACACACCATGCCCCCGCCCCC
>LNAC01000061.1:3133922-3148611 GCA_002007465.1 Ailurus styani | reverse complement strand
CTACCCCCTACTCTCTCCCCCCGTCTTTGTAAGGCTCCTCTTCCCCTCCACCAAACACTCGGGCTCTCCCAGCCCCCCTAGTGATCCTGGTCTATAACCTGGTCTTCATATTACTCAAGGACTGGGTGACACCATGCACCCGACCTGCCTCCTGCTTCCCACCGGAAGCTTACTGAATCTCTAATAATATTAGTATCTCGCTCAACTCTGTGGCAGGTACTATGCTAATTAGGTACTCCCTGTCCATTAATGGTCACAAGTGAGATCTATCTATGATCATCACACCAACGATCCAGGTGAGACCATCAAGGCTCTGAGAAGTCAGAGATCTTGCCAAAGATCACACAGCCGAGGGGTGACAGAGATGGAGATCCTGGTCATTGCACGGTGCTGCTGGCCCATTAGTGATGCGGGGCACAAGTGCCATGAGGGGTCTGAAGAATGGGCCGCCTTCGTGGACTCCTGGTGCAGCTCTGGGACCTGTACCGAATTTCCCCCGTTGTAGGAGGCTACCCTTACCAAACAGGACTCCGTGCCTCTGGGGACCCCCTAAAGCCCTGCCGCGTGGGTTTGAAAAGGAGCGGAGCAGGGTTATCTTACATCCATGCTGCAGGGAGAAGACAAAAGGAGCAATAATCTTCAGATCATGAGGCTTTGGAAAGAATAAGCCATAAAGGGAAAATGGGCTTATCTCCGAGGGTCGTCCTCAGATAACCTTGCTACCACTTGGAGCTCTTAGTCAGACCTGACATTACTTTTGTTTGTTTGTTTGTTTGTTTTCCCAGCAGACCGAATAAGAGAGTCAGGGAAGCATCTGTTTGCTCTGGAATCTTCTACACTCAGCTGTCTACTGCAGTGATCAAAAAGGAGGCCACGGGCCCTCTATCTCCAAACATAGCAAGGGTCCAGTGAGCCCTGGTTATCTCGCACGCGTGCACACATACACATGTATGCCCATGACCACACACGCTTGATTTGCTAAGCAAAAAAAGGGTGCAAAAAAAGGGTGGCAGGAGAAATAGGTATCCAGTTATGAAAATAATCTTTAAAAGAATTTTGGGAGAATCCCTCCTCCTAGATCTGCTTCCTTGCCATTAACGTGAGTCTTGAGCTACCTCTCACTTTGTTAAACTCCCTATGGAGAGTTATCAACCGTGCTCATCTTTGCTCCGCATTCTTGTTCCTCTACAGCTCCGTACAAGCTCTTCTCAGAGCACCTGGGGAGACCAGTCATCTCTTGGAAAGAGACCATCCCATATCCTTTATCTTTACTTCAGATGCTCCCTTCATTACCTCAGCTTACTAAAAATCTGACTTTATCTGTAGGACGACACTGTCCTCTCCCCACACGGCATTCCAACACATACCTCCTCTCTCCCACCTCCCCCCTTCCACACTGACAGACCTTGTTCCTCTCCACAGCTCTCTTTCCTGACTGTCTTCCATCAGTGACTCCCAGTGAGCTCTGTGAAAGTGCACTGTCGCTCACCTTTCCCAAACCTGCCTGTCTACCACTGTCTAGGATGGTCTTCACATGTCCCAGTCTCTTGCTCCTCCCCCTTCTAGAAACATCTACGGATAGCCTCTTCTTACAGTTCCTCAGCCTTCTCAAGTCTGGAGACCTTTATCTCCACTGATTTTATGTTATCAGGACACAAATAGATCATCATACAGAATGGCTCCAGCTCCCCCCATCCCCCGCCCCCNCCTGAAATTCTCCTTTCAGCTCTACCGGATCTCACATTCCCTTGATGCTACTGAACCAATGATCCTATCGCTTCCCTTCTCACCGTTTTCTGAGTGTCTTCCTCGCTTTATTTGCATCCTTGCCCAGGTGTGACTTCCCACGTTCAAGGCACACAATCCCCTGGGTGGACCGTTCCCGGCCTCAGGCATGTCTATAAGGTTCTCCCAGCAGCATTCCTTCCGTGTTTCCCTTTCACACACTTCATGAGGTCCCCACTCAGGGCAACCTATACCCTGCATGTTTGCTCCTCTGCTGAGAGCCCACTAACTGAGGAGGCTGGTCACTGATTTTCGTTCTCGTTCCTACCATTTAACCTCAAGATCGAATCTTATCTTACCTTAGAGGCAAGCTCAAAAGCCATCTCAGACAAGAAGTTGTCCCTAAACCCTCCTGCTGGAAGAGATGTCTCCCACCTCTGCTTTCTTGTAGCTCTTGAAGACTCTTGCAACATTTATAACTTTCCAGCCTGTATTATGGTTGACACACAAAGCTGTAAGTTCCTTCAGGGTAAAAATCCCTAGCGACAGCATAGCACCTGATATACCCTGTTGGGCTATTCTAGATGCTTTTATGACAAATGGCAGGAACATAGCTAACAGAGGCAAAAAAGAGAAATTATTAGAGAAACACACATGGCAGATCACACAGAAGTAGGAAGTACAAGGAAACAGGGGTCCTCTGGGATGAC
The DNA here is from genome assembly GCA_002007465.1 of Ailurus styani. Classification (NCBI taxonomy): domain Eukaryota; kingdom Metazoa; phylum Chordata; class Mammalia; order Carnivora; family Ailuridae; genus Ailurus; species Ailurus styani. Next base: position 3,146,176 of record LNAC01000061.1, on the reverse strand, counting down.
TAGAACTAAGGACCTGAATTCAACCGCACACAAGCTCTGTGTCTTTACTTCTCCTACATGTTGGATCCATTCTCCTGCTGCAGTCAAGATGCCTCCATGTGGCACTGAAAACTCTCAAGATTCCCCTACAGGCTTCTACCTCCAAAGAGAGCTTAGATTCAAGTTTCAGTTTGAAATAAATCTTAGAGAAGGACTCTGGTCCAGCCTGGGTCCAACTGTCTGCCACTGGACCAATCAGCGATGACCAGGGGATTGGCTGACCAGGTCTGTTAGGGGCCCACTTCCGAGGTCTGGAGCCATTTTTAGAAAAGAGGAATCTTCATGAGCCAGGCGGGCAGCCCAAGAATCATAGCAGGCTTGTGTCCAATAACTTTATAACAAACACGTGTTGTTGGTATTTATATTAGTTGATAAGAATTATGGAGTAGTACCATAGAGTCAGTCACCACTTAGGGTGGTTCTTTGTCATTTTAACCATGTACCTTATTCCTACCTATCCCTTAAAGTAAGACATTTAATAGTTCTAGTTGGCCAGTCTAATTCTAAATAGAATATATACTTACAGGAACTTGATTCGTCCTTAAAGGACCCTTAGAATCATACTTTCCTCTCATCTGGGTAGGCCTCACTTCCAACTAAAATGGGTTGATGAAGTTTCCAGGTGTATATATCTGGCCCCCAACAAAAAAAATGGCATCAAACCCAATGATACCTTTTTACTGTTGTGCAAATTCTTCTGTATATTGATCCATCTCCTCTCCTCCACCTTCACCAACATCCTACACTTTGAATCCCAGAATTTGTGGATTTGCTATATGGAGAGCATCTTTGTTTGCTTTGCTTACGTTGGTCATTATTCCTTATGAAGAATTATGGACATATTCTTTTTTCTCTCTCTTTTTTTATTTTATTTTTTCAGTGATACAAACTAGATTTTCTTTTCTTTTTTCTTTTTTTTATTTTTTCAGTGATACAAACTAGATTTTCTTTTCTTTTTTTAAATTTTACTTATTTATTTTTTATTTTATTTTATGGTCTTATTCCTTAAGATTGGCTTTGCTGGCATGGTCCGTTCTGGCCAGGGCTATGTGACTCAGATTGGAAAGTATGTCAAGGATAAGGGAATTTTTGTCGCTTTGAGCTTTTTTGCACTTCAAGATCTTTAATATCCAGAGTAGTCATTTGATCCCTTTTATCAATATCACCTCCACTAAAAGTCAGTAATAACTAAATTACCCAGAACCTCTGGTTCTGAAGCCCTTGAGAGGTGGGGGCAGTGATGGGGTGAGGGATGGCACAAAAAATATTTTATTTCAGCTGAACACTAGGCTAGCAGAGAAAAGAGAAAGTGGGCCTTTAATGGTTTACACAATAGCTGAATATCCATATGAAAAGGAGATTAATTTATCCAGATGACATGCAGATCAAATATCTAAACAATAAACTGAATTTTTTTCCCATAGATTTGGAACCACCAGATTTAGCAAACAAAGATATAAGATGCCCAATTAAATTTAATTTGAGATAAACAATGAATTTTTTATTATAAGTATGCCCTATGTAATACATAGGACATTCTTGTACTAAAAATTATTTGTGGTTTATCTGAAATTCAAATTTAACCAGGTGTCTTGTATTTTACCTGGTAATTCTATTCAGATTAAATATTCTGGCCTTGTATAGACACATTCTGAATTTTATTTCTAATCCCATAATCATTTTTTGAAGATATTTACCCAAAGAAATGAAGCCCGTTCCATGGCTTATCTACCTTTCCACCATCTTTGAAGTGGAAATTTAGACTGCTCTTCTCAATTTCAAACTTTCTTCTAAATGGCCCACACCCTCAGCATGGAGCACTAAAGCATCATAGTTTAATCAGTAAATACATTGAGTTAATGCTCTATTCTGTTAGTATGCACACTATTAATTTGACTGTTTCTTTCTTTCTTTCTTTCTTTTTTTCTGTTTTATACCTTTATTTGACCATCAGCCATTAGTTCTCATCCACATTAACCATCTGTAGACTTTGGAAAGTGGTGACAGGTACATAGGTAACAAATGTATAGAGCTTGTTTGGTGACTCTTCATCCTCCTTACATTTTTTTGGACAATAGCACATGGATACAGTATGGAACGTTCCTTAATCCTTTGGCCCAGACAGCTTTGTTGAGCCTGGTGTCAAGGTGCACATCTGGAGTTCCTTCATGGCAAACTTCTGGATCTCTTTAAGTGCCTCATTGTCCTTCATGGCAAACTTCTGGATCTCTTTGAGTGCCTGAGGGGAACACTCCTTGACACCCACTCCATGGATATGCTTGTGAATGTCGATGTGTATTCTCTGGTCACTACCTCGTTGATGGCAGAATGGTGGCCCTTCTTCTCACCACCCTTCTTTGTGGGGAGCTATTCTGCAGGGCCCTGGCTGGAAAAGCTCATTGCCTCTAATTTTGAATACACAGGAGTGCTTAGTCCAGCATCAGAACATGTGGTTAGAACTACATAGAGGTGATACAGTCATCTGAATTATTCAAGGACCGCATGTCGAGTACATATCTCATGTGTTGCACTTTCTAGGCTCTACAAGGTGCTCAAAGATATGTGAAATTCATTCAACTTCTCTTTATGCAAAGTCTACTGTGCCAGGCCATTAGTCAAGGTGCTAGGAGTGCTACAGAGTTCCCATTCTTGAGGGACCCTCATTACTGAGGAAGAACACATCAGATAAGGTGGTAAAAAGAACCAAGATTCCCCACCCCCAAGGGATATGCTGTTCCACTGACTCCCAGGGTTTTGGTTTTGCTGAATGGTGTATACAAACTGGTTAAAGCCTGGCTTTCTTAAGATAACAAACAGAACTTTCAAAGTTGGGTGGGAGAAAAGAAAGAAGAGAAAAGAAGCAATGGGCAGAGGCGAGCTCTTTGGTGGGAAGGGGAAACATGTCTGATGGGGTAATGGATGAAGTTTCTGCTTGGAGGTATGTATGGGATGTGACCCCAATTTCATGGGCTCCAAAGAATCCACTAGAACAGCAGTTTTCTTATTAGTGTGTTGCAGTATTAGGTGTGTTTTAGAGGATATGACGTAGCGGTGAGTTGGGCCTCAAAGTGAATGTAAAGAGCGAGCCAAGGCTCCCCATGGGAGGCCCACCCCATCTGGGTTACATCCTGGGGATTTTCATCTTGCATATTTGATATAAGTTAAAGACTCCAGCTGCATCTTAGGTTGTTGTTCCTAAGAAGACAATTCACCATCCGTGCCAAACATTTGGATTTTTGTGTAACAGAGTGAAGATACTTCTGGCATGAGCCGCAATGGTTCTTGGCATCAGTTAGGTTTCTTTTGTTTCAAGTGAATCAAGGCCAATTAGGCAAGGAAAAAAAAAAGAGGATGTGGGGGAAGGGATTGGTGGCAGAATGTATTAGAGGCACATGGGAGAGCTTAAAGCTAGGAGATGCTGACCAGCTAGGCCTTGAGAAAGACAGGGGGACAAGGGCCGGGGGCCTCCCCCAGGGATCTCAGGGACCAGAGCTCATGGATATTTTGGGGGCTGCTGCTATCACATGTTTTAGCCCTATTTACTTGTCCTCTCTCGAGTTCCTGTGAGAGAATCTAATTGATACAGCTGGAGTCAAGAGCCTCTACTCTTTGTGGCAGAATCATTTGAGGGGGCCAGTCTCCTCTTTTCATGTCTTTAACATATCTCAGAACTAGATGGAAATGGGGTCATCTTGGATGCTTATACCGTGTGTCCTTCTTTCAGTTTCACTGAGAGTCTTAAATTACTCCATCTCTCTGACACACACTAATTTGGAACTTACATGCCCTCTGCTTTTACTCTTTTGGTGGTTACCCTAGAAAAATTCCAACTTGCACCCGTAACCCACCAAAGTCTAAGTTAATCACTATCTTTACTCTCCTCCCAAGCAATACAAAAACCTTAGAATGCTTAAATTCCATTCTTCCTTACCTACTTACACATTTATTTTTTCACATACTTTAAATCAACCTTTAAAACACATCCAAAAATTATGAATTACGACTTTTTTTTTAAAGATTTTATTTATTTATTTCACAGAGGGAGAGAGATCACAAGTAGGCAGAGAGGCAGGCAGAGAGAGAGGAGGAAGCAGGCTCCCCGCCGAGCAGGGAACCCGATGTGGGCCTCGATCCCAGGACCCTGAGATCATAACCTGAGCCGAAGGCAGAGGCTTTAAACCGCTGAGCCACCCAGGCGCCCCGAATTACGACTTTATATTGTCAATGTCCATTTGCCTCTGCCATTTGCTTTGCTCTTCACTCTTTTTGTATCTCAAACATTCCATATAGGATCTTTTATTTATTTTTTATTTTTTGTTCTGCCTCAAGTACATCCTTTAGTATTTCCTTTAGGAGCTTTTGTTAGTGATGAACTCACCATGTTTAGTTCTCTGGAATATTTATTTTGTCCTTATTCTTGAAAGCCTTTTTTCCCCCACTGGATAGACAAATTCTAGGTTGGCAAATTCTTTCTCTTGCTGCACTGAAGCTCTCTCACTGTTTTTCTACCTTCCATTGTTTGCTGTTGAAAATCTGCTGTCGGCAAACCTGCTGTTCCTTTAAAGGCAATCTTTTCTCTCTCTCTCTCTCTCTCTCTCTCTCTCTCTCTCTCTCTCTCTCTCTCTCTTTTCTGGCTGCTTTTGAGATTTTTCTCCTTATGTTTAGTTTTCTGCAACTTCACTATGATGTGCCTAACTATCTTTTACTTATCCTGCTTGGGATTTGATGCGTTTCCCAAATCTCCGCAGGAGTATCTAGCAATTCTGAAAATGTCTAGTTATCATGACTTTAACTATTGCCTAGTCTTTTGTTTTGTTTTTTTTTCTCTCCCTCTTTCTGGAATTCCTATTTAACATTCTCTTGCATGTCTCTCAACCCCTCTTTCCTGGTTTTCATCTTCTGATTCTGTGCTGCATTTAGAAAAAATTATTTCACTCTTTCACTAATTGTTTCTCTAATTGTGTTTAATTGATCCCGAGTTTTTAATTTTGGTTAAAACTTAAAGTTAGTTATTTTTTAAGTCCATTGACACTTTTTGTAGTTTACCATTCCATGCAGATATTTCTTTTTTATTGTATTTATTTATTTGAGAGAGAGAGAGAGAGCACTAGCAGGGGGAGGGATGTAGGCAGAGGGAGAGAGAAGCAGACTCCCCACTGAGCAGAGAGCCTGATGTGGGCTTGATCCCAGGACCCTGAGATCATGACCTGAGCCGAAAGCAGACACTTAACCGACTGAGCCACCCAAGCACCCCACCATGTAGATACTTCTAAATTCTATTTTAAACACCAAGCATGGATGCTTTGTAATTTATAACTGCTAATTCAATAATCTAACATCTATATGGGTCTTTTTGTGGCTCTTTGTTAATTCCATTGATTTCCTTGTGTGCTTGAATATTTTTCATTATATGCTGCTCATTGCCCTTAGAAAATTATCTGTGGAGATGTTCTGTGGTCTAAAATGAAGGTGTCCTCCTTCAAGGAGAATCTGAATTTGCTTCTTTTACACAGGTGGGTACCCTCCGGTCTGCTACTGCTTTAAACTTCATTCAGGATTTGATTTCTTAGGCCACTCAAGTCTTCTGAATCCACAGGAATAAGTACCTGTAGTTACAACTTCTTGTCAGTTTCAGTTTTGTCCCTTGCTCCTTCTGGTCCAGTTAAATCTCCTCACACTCCCCAGGCATAAAAGCAGGAAGGTGGTTTCACTGTGGAGAATCCCAAGTCATGAGAAAGCTTCCATTAAATCTTGATGTTTAGAGGACCGTGGATCTAGTGTCTGTCCCTTTCACACCAAGAGTCTGTGAAAACAACTACTCGGGGTGTCAGACCAGCTTGGCAAATGTCATCAGGACAAAAGCAGTTCCAAGTGCCCTGCTTCCCTCTGGATTTTTGTTTTCTCTTAGCTTTTGGCCTGATATTTCTTTTCTTGCTCATCAGTAATGTGATGCTTTTATGAAGAACTTAAAACTTTTTTATCGGGCACCTGGGTGGCTCAGTGGGTTTAAAGCCTCTGTCTTCGGCTCAGGTCATGATCTCAGGGTCCTGGGATCGAGGCCCCCATCGGGCTCCCTGCTCAGCAGGGAGCCTGCTTCCTCCTCTCTCTGCCTGCCTCTCTGCCTACTTGTAATCTCTGTCAAATAAATGAATAAAATCTTTAAAAAAACTTTTTTAGGGCGCCTGGGTGGCTCAGTGGGTTAAAGCCTCTGCTTTCGGCTCAGGTCATGATCTCAGGGTCCTGGGATCGAGACCCGCATTGGCCTCCCTGCTCAGCAGGGAGCCTGCTTCCTCCTCTCTCTCTGCCTGCCTCTCTGCCTACTTGTGATCTCTCTCTCTGTGTCAAATAAATAAATAAAATCTTTAAAAAAACAAACAAACAAACTTTTTTATTCATTAATTTTAGGCGCTCTTTGCCAAAGGTTATCTCCTAATAACCCAACCTACCGTAAAGGACTCCTCAGCCCGTCAGTCGATTCGGCCCCTCTCTGGGAGTTTAACACTGCAGCCTGTAGAGGGAGGCAAGGGCATCTGCTCTGTGCCAGTCAAATGTTTAATGATCCTTGGAGAACTCGTTTTAGGACTGTCTTAAGGCAAATAATTCTAAAAAGGCTTGGATATAGTCAAAATTTCCATTCTGGAGTCTCTTAAATACTTCTTCCATCCTGTACTCAAAGGGTTCACTCCACATCTAAACCACACTCTTGGGAAGAGAAAACATCCAATGGGTGGCCAGGCTTCTGTAGTCCTTTCCCGTGGTCTCTGCCTCTCAGAGTGGCGAATATGCAGAGTGTTCACCACACTTTCTTCCTCCTAGGTGGAGTCTGTCTAAAGAAAGATGGGTGTGTGCGCCTCACAAAGTCAAGTTCTGTCCTTCCTTTATTCCGGAACCTGCGCTAGCCATATAGAGCCTGTGTGGGAAAGAGAAGGCAGAGAAGCGAGGTAGATGGGTTAGAAGACCTTCTGGGGGAAATGGAGAATGTGGTTGTTTCTGCTCTTAGTATTCAAATGCTCTTTCCTGTCTCTCCATAACATTTTCAGTAGGCTGATAATTTCTCATTACTGTGTTGGGGTTCTGCTGAAAAGTTAATATAGGGGTGCCTGGGTGGCTCAGTGGGTTAAAGCCTCCGCCTTCAGCTCAGGTCATGATCTCAGGGTCCTAGGATCAAGCCCCACATCGGACTCCCTGCTCAGCAGGGAGCCTGCTTCCTCCTCTCTCTCTGCCTGCCTCTCTGTCTACTTGTAATCTTTCTCTCTGTCAAATAAATAAATAAAATCTTAAAAAAATTAATGAATATACTGTCAAGACTGGTCTTAGACTACACATGCAAAACTGACCATAACTGCTTTACTCTTGGGGTTGTCTACTTGTCCCCTGTTGCTTGATGAGGACATTAGTTATTAGGTGCCAAAGAAAAGGAGCCCAATGAAGAGATGGGTAGTTGCCATTTAAATAGCACAAGGGATCCTTTAGCTAGGAGACCTTGAAATCAGGTGCTGCTTCAAGAGGAGACAGAGATGATCACTGTTTACAGCTAGAGACCGAGGTTTAACAAGCATTTGAGGACCTTTTGTGCCCTAGGCACCAGCTAGATATTTTTAAAACCACAATCCATTAAATTCAGAACAAAATAATTATGCCCCTTCTTTGGTGTTGAGCAGAGAGATGTAAACTATTTTAGGACTAAGGAAGGAAGAAGGTTCTCAATAGACATTATCCCATGTAGGGAAAAATATTTCAGGAATATTTCCTAGAGGCTCAAGGGCACATTTTAAAACTTAACTTTCAATAATACACTACTCAGTTAAGTCTTTGGTTTTTCTAAAGAATGTGGTAAGAGTCCTGGACATAAGAGATTTACATTTTCTCCATATTAGTTCATCTCACATGTTAACTTTAAGGAAAGATTGCGCAATGTGCTGTTTCTGTGAAACCCACTGGCCATGGGTGAAGGATTCTCGGCACACAGAGCACAAAGTGGTGTGCAGCTCTGCTAAGGAAGGAGGCACCATGTGTCTCCATGGGATGTTTTACGACCAGCAACAGGGCCCTCCTTACGTCCCTGTGATGGCATATATTACATACCGTGTTCGACTCTCGCTGTTTGTGCATGCCTTCTGCTTCGTGCTGAATCTCACATACCGTGTTGCACTCTCGCTGTTTGTGCAGGCCTTCTGCTTCGTGCTGAATCTCCGGTTCCTTCTAGGCTGTTACTTTCTCCCAGCACCCAGCTCAGTGAGTTGCCCATTGTCAGCAGTAAATAGTAAGAGGCAGGATGGAATGTAAAGATCTAAGTACCAGACCTGGTCTGCCACTCAAGACAGTATAAACTCAAGTGGAGCACATACTTGTTCTTTCTCTCTACTAGTTTTTGTTCACTCTTGCTTTTAATCAAGAATCCCAGTTCTCTGGTGCCTGAGTTAAGCGTCTGACTTGGACTCAGGTCGTGATTTCAGGGTCCTGGGATCAAGCCCTGTGTCAGGCTCCCCACTCAGCGGGGAGCCTGCTTCTCCCTCTCCCTCTGCCCCCAACCATCCCATTCATGCTCTCTCTCTCTCTCTGTCTCAAATAAATAAATGAAATCTTTAAAAAGGAAAAAAAAAGACTCCCAGTTCTTGGGGCACCTGGGTGGCTCCATCGGTTGAGCATCTGACTCTTGGTTTTGGCTCAGGCCATGATCTCAGGGTGGTGAGATTGAGCCCTGCGTGGGGCTCCGGGCTCAAGGTGGAGACTGCTTGCGATTCGGTCTGTCTGTCTCTCTCTGTCCCTCTGCCCTTCCCCCCTCTCATGCTCTTTCTCTCTCATTCTCTAAAATAAATAAATAAATCTTTATTTAAAAAAAAATGAGGGCGCCTGGGTGGCTCAGTGGGTTAAAGCCTCTGCTTTCGGCTCAGGTCATGATCTCACCATCCTCGGATCGAGGCCCGCATCAGCCTCTCTGCTCAGCAGGGAGCCTGCTTCCTCCTCTCCCTGTCTCTCTGCCTGCCTCTCTGCCTACTTGTAATCTCTCTCTCTCTCTGTGTCAAATAAATAAATAAAATCTTTAAAAAATAAAATAAAATAAAATAAAATAAATGAATCCCATTTCTCATCAGGGATCCATTCCTTGCTCAAACAGTCAATGACTTTTGGGAAACTCTGACCCTACTCTTGCCTCCAGGGATGTATTCGTCGGGATTCTCCAGAGAAACAGAACTGACAGAGAGAGAGAGATTAATAAAGAATAATAAAGAAGTAGCTCACGTGATTACGGAGGCTGAGAAATCCTACAGTCTGCTGTCTGCAAGCTGGGGAACCAGGAGGGCTGACTGTGTAAGTTCCATTCTGAGTAAGGGAAGAAACCAATGTCCCAGCTTGAAATCAGGTAGAGAGAATTTCTTCCTTACCCACCTTTTATTCTAGTCAAGCCTCCCACAGATTGGACGAGACCCACCCACACTGAGGAGGGCAGTCTGCTTTAGTCAGCCTACTGATTCATAAGTTAATCTCATCCAGAAATATCCTCACAGATACACCCAGGAGGATGTTCAGCCAAATGTCTGGGAGCCCCTTGTCCCAGTCAAGTCAACCATCATGACGGACAAAACCTATTTGGCTTAAACCAGTCACCACTGTTGGCCATAGTGATTGGTCAAAGCTGGGCAGGTACCCTGCTCTAGGCCAGTGAAATGCGAGAGGAGGGGACATTTGCTAGAGATTGTGAGGAAAGAGACTTTTTCACCTTCTATGGCTGTGATGTACAGAGATGCTCTTTTGTACCTGGCCATGAATGAAAAAGTCCATGAGAGTTGCTGGTAATCATCTTACGATGACAGAGAAGCTGGCCTTGAGATGTAACAGGTGGTGTGAAAGGCAGAGAAAGATGTGAAAATAAACCAGACCATTGTTGAGATTCCTGAGCCTGGGATCCAGGTTTCCCTGAAAACACCAAATCTCTGGACTTTTTAAGTTATATGAGCCAGTCATTCCTCCATTGTGTCAACCAGTCAGGGTTGGCTTTTCTGTCACTGGTAACCAAAAGATTCCTAACTAACACAGTTGGGGTTTAGATGTTATCATCACTGAGGACCCTTTTCAGTTAACATTCAGTGAGTCTCTTAAGACCTCTACCAGAAAAGTCAACCATTTTTATTATGAAAGGTGAGCATTCAGTAAGTATTAACCAAGTTGGAGCGCCAACATCGAGAAGGCACATCCACCAGGCCCCACAGACTCTGCAGCGGACAGGGCGGGCAGAGCTGAGGAGGATGGGTAGGGGTCCTACCGCTGTAGGGGCGGCCCGGACTCTCAGTGCTAAGAATACATGAAGACTACGGACAAAAATCGCCACCTTCATGGGGCTTACCTTCTAGCTGAGACAGACTATAAACAAACACGTGAGCAAATAAGGAAAGAGCTAAACATATAGTGTGCAGGACAGTCGCACGTACTCTGGAGAAAAGGGTATGGGGAGTGCGATTTTAAACAGTGCGGGTGACGGACGGTGCGGTAGTTCTCTGGGAGTGCTGGAATAAGTCACCACAAACTGAGCAGCTTAAATCACAGAAATTCATTTTCTCAAAGAAATGTGAAATCACAGTGTCAGCGGGGTGTAGTCCTTGCAAGGGTGGTGAGCGAGATCTGGTTCCATGTCTGTCTCCTGGCTTCTGGTAACCTCCGGCTCTCTTCTCCCTGGGTCTTCACAGCATCTTCCCTTTGTGTGTATCTGTCTCTGTGTCTAAATTTCCCCTTTCTATAAGAACACCAGCCATGGAGCACCTGGGTGGCTCAGTCAGTTAAGCATCTGCCTTTGGCTGGGTCATGATCCTGGGATCCGGGATCGAGTCCTGCCTGGGATCGAGTCCCGCCTCCCTCTGGGAGCCGGCTTCTCCCTTTCCCTCTGCCTGCTGCTGCCGCTGCTTGTTCTCTCTCTCTCTCTCTGTGTCAGATAAATAAATAAAATATTTTTTAGGGCGCCTGGGTGGCTCAGTGGGTTAAAGCCTCTGCTTTCGGCTCAGGTCATGATCTCAGGGTCCTGGGATCGAAGCCCGCATCGGGCTCTCTGCTCAGCAGGGAGCCTGCTTCCTCCTCTCCCTGTCTCTCTGCCTGCCTCTCTGCCTACTCGTGATCTCTCTCTCTGTGTCAAATAAATAAATAAAATCTTTAAAAATATATATTTTTTAAAAAGATCCCCCCAGCCATATTGGATTTGGGGCCCACTTTAATGACTCTCACCTTGATTGCCTACAAACACTGCATTTCCAAATAAGGTCACATTCATAGGTTCTGGGGGTTAGGACTTCAACATCTTTTGTGGGGACACAGTTCAAACCCTAACAAGATGTTGCTGTGTAGATGACTTTCGAGGAAAAGCCTGAAGGTGGGGTTTAGGAAGTGAGCCACGGTGTGATCTGGGAGAAGGGCATTAACAGCAGAGGGAACAGCAAGTGCAAAGAAAGGCCACGCTTGCTCCTCCAAAACAACATTTCGGGGAGTTGATGTAGAGACTGGAAGGTCAAGGAGAGAGTCTGCAACAGAATAAAGCACCAAAGCTCAGAGATGATCCAGCTACCTCTCAGTAGATTCAAAAATGTCAAAACGCCTTTCGTTTCCCAAGAGCATGGCATAAAGCGTCAATGAGTCCCCTCCCTCTTTATACCCTCAGTGTGGTCAGTGAATGTTTGTGGGTGATGCTGACGGTGCATTTGCCACACCCCTTCACCTCCACGCCAGACGCTGGCTGATCCCCACGAGCACAGGAAGAGCCCATGCGGCCACAGGCAGTTTGGTTGGAGGCACATAAGGTGACAAAGGCAAGAGAGTCAAGTTTATCATTAAGCAGCTGCCTTGGCTCAGTTCATGATCTCCTGGTCCTGGGATCGAGCCCCGCATCTGGCTCCCTGCTTCACGGGTGTCTGCCTCTCCTTCTGCCCCTCACCCGGCTCATGCTCTCTCTCTCAAACAAATAAAATCTCTAAAAATACACATTTAAAAAGGTGCCCATAGAATTTTATCTTCACCTCTTGCTACGCTCCTTCCACAATTAGCTTCGATATGGGACTGTCGTTGGTAGTTTTAATTCAAATTTTCTTAACTTTTAAAATGCTCTCCCACCAGTGAAAATTAGAGAAGTCAAAAAAAAAAAAATGGGCACATTTTCTGAAATTAGAATTTAGAGAAAGGGGACCTGTCTTTAATGAAAATATGACAGCAACTGATGTATTCCTGCATTAGGG
>LNAC01000061.1:3102816-3133354 GCA_002007465.1 Ailurus styani | reverse complement strand
CGCCCACCCCCTCCACCCCCGTCTCTTCCACCCTGCTGTGGCCTCAGATAACAATCCTTTCCAGACAGACTTGGTTCCCACCATATTTGGAATGCTTCCGAGCAAAACTGAGTGTGAATAAGAACCGAAGTCCCTTCCTTCCCTTCAGTTCCCCTTCCTTTCACGAGTCACACCTCACTCTTAGCTGGAGGGGGCTGGAGGTTTCCTGCTCAGGATTCCCCCCGATTCCACCTAATTTGGTCCAGGCTTGTCAGGAGACTGAGTTCTTTGTTCCCGTCCTCCTTGTGGCTCTGGGCACCCTTCCTCGCTGCCCCATGCCTGCAACAGTCTCCTCCTTGTCTGTCAAAAGCCTTTCCGGATCCAAATCCTCATGTAAGACTCTGGCCCTGTAGCTATTTTGGGGTGCCGCGTACCCTTGGCCTTTCCCTCAGGCCGGGAGGGGAAAACAGGACGTGCTTCAAGGAGAGCAGAGGGAGAGAAATAACAAATATCAGCTAGTTCCAGAGACTTGCACTTTGTGGGGTTTTCAAAAGACTAATGTTTACACGGCTTCCTTTCTAGGGCTCCTTTCTCTCCTCCAGCATGGAGGGGGCTTGGTGGGTGTGGGGGTGGGCTGCCCTAGGCCTCTTTGTTTGTTTCAGCAGGAATGTCGGGAGGCAAGAGGGTGAAGAACGAACAAAAGGCCTTGTGTGTGCCCAACAGTATCTCCTTGGAACCCATAAATACCCAAATATCCTTAAAGGGCTCAGAAATGAATCCATATTGAACATCCTCGAGGCGCCTTGCGCATTCCTACTCCTTGCATAGTTTCATCAGTTCCATCCTCACACATGTCCCCCGTGGGGTAGTTTTTTTAGTAGCCTTATTTCGAGATCCAGAACTGAAGTTTGCAATGCTAACTGCCTTGCTGGGTTGCATAGCTGATAAGGGGTGGAGCCTACACCGAATTAAGTTCTGAGTCCAAAGTCTGCATGCTTTCATTTTTTTCTTACTTAACAATAAATGGGGTGGGACACCTGGGGGGCTCAGTTGGTTAAGCGGCTGCCTTTGGCTCAGGTCATGATCCCAGGGTCCTGAGATCGAGTCCCACATCGGGCTCCCTGCTCAGCGGGGAGCCTGCTTCTCCCTCTGCCTCTGCCTGCCTCTCTGCCTACTTGTGATATCTCTCTCTCTCTCTCTCTCTCTCTCTCTCTCTCTGACAAACAAAATCTTTTAAAAAATTAAAAAATAAATAAATCGGGATCTTTTTCAGATTATCTAGGTAATGGCATTCTTTTCTTGAATTTTTAATCTGAGTATGTTTGGTAGGCAATGTCACATTAGTTTCAGATGTGTAACACACCGTGATTCTACTTCTCCATGAGTTATGCTGTGCTCACAAGTGTAACCGCTGTCACCATACAACCCTACTTCAGTACCACTGCCCATATTCCCTATGCTGTGATTTTATTCCCGTGACTCACTCATTCCATCACTGGAAGCCGGTATCTCCTACTCCCCTTCATCCATTTTGCCCATCTCCCCACCCCCTTCCCTCTGGTAACCATCAGTTTGTTCAAAGTAATACACAATCTTTATAGAAAATGTGGAAAGACAAAATATAAAACAACAGTAAGCAATAATGCCACCATCCAGTGAGAGTCCCTATTAACATTTCAGTGTCCCTCCTTTCAGCCTAAGTTTATGTGATGCTATACTATTTTACCTCCCGCTTCTTTTGGTGTTTGGGTTTTTGTTTGTGTGTTTGTTTTTGAATACATTTTATTTTTTAGAGAAGTTTTAGGTTCACAGCAAAATTGAGACAAAAGTACAGAGGGTTCCCTTCTTTCCCCTGCTCCCATTTACCCACAGCCTGCCCCACTGTTGATACACTTGGACGATAGTGGTGTATTTGATACAATCAATGAGCCAGCTTCAATGGGTCATTTTCACTTCAAGTCCACAGTTTATTTCCAGGGTCACTCTTGTGAATGAGTTGTACATTCTATGGGTTTTGACAAATGCATATGTGTATCCATTATTATAGTATCATACAGAATAGTTCCACTACCCTAAAATTCCTGTACTCCACCTTTTCACCCCTCCCTCTCCTAACCTCTGAACTTCTTACTGTCTCCCATAGTTTTGCTTTTTTCAGAATGTCATATAGTTGGAATCACAGTATGTAGCCTTTTCAGTTGGTTTCTTTCACATAGTTGTATGCATTTAAGTTTTCTCCATGTCTTTTTTTTTTTTTTAAGATTTTATCTATTTATTTGACAGAGAGAGAGATCACAAGTAGGCTGAGAGGCAGGCAGAGAGAGAGGAGGAAGCAGGCTCCTTGCAGAGCAGAGAGCCTGATTCAGGTCTCGATCTCAGGACCCTGAGATCATGACCCGAGCTGAAGGCAGAGGCTTTAACCCACGGAGCCACCCAGGCACCCCTCCACCATGTCTTTTCATGGCTTGGTAGTTCATTACTTTTTAGCCCTGAGTAATATTCCATCGTCTGGATGTACCACAGTTTATTTATCCATTCCTCCACTGAAGAACATCTTGGTTGGTTCTAATCTTGGCAATTATGAACAAAACTGCTATAAACATCAGTGTGCTGGTTTTTGGATGGACATAAGTTTTCAGCTCATTTGAGTAAACACAAAGAAGCATGATTCCTGGATCATATGGTAAGAGTGTATTTTGTTTCATAAGAAACTGCCAACAAGTCTTTCACAGCAGCTGTACCATTTTGCACTCCCACTAACAATGAGTGAGAGTTCCTGTTGCTTCCACATCCTCACCAACATCTGGTGTTGTTAGAGTTTGGGACTTTTGCCATTCTAATAGGTATGTAGTCATATCTCTCTGTTGTTTCAATTTGCAATTCCCTAATGACATAATATGGAGCATTTTTTCATATGTCCAATTTCCATTTGTATATCTTCTTTGGTGGGGTGTCTGTTCAGATATTCTGTCCATTTTATTTATTTTTTATTTTTTTTAAAGATATTATGTATTTATTTGACACACACACAGAGAGAGAGAACACAAGCCGGGGGAGCAGCAGAGGGAGAGGGAGAAGCAGGCTCCTCATTGGGCAGGGAGCCTGATGTGGGGCTCGATCCCAGGACGCTGGGGTCATGACCAGAGATGAAGAAAGATGGTTAACTGACTGAGCCTCCCAGGCACCCCTATTTTGTCCATTTTTAAAAGGGTGGTTCAGGGTGCCTGGGTGGCTCAGTGGGTTAAAGCCTCTGCCTTTGGCTCAGGTCATGATCTCAGGGTCCTGGGATTGAGGCCCACATCGGGCTCCCTGCTTGGCGAGGAGCCTGCTTCCTTCTCTCTGCCTGCCTCTCTGCCTACTTGTGATCTCTCTCTCTCTCTGTCAAATAAATAAAATAAAATCTTAAAAAAAAAGGGTGGTTCATCTTCTTATTGTTGAGTTTTAAGAGTTCTTTCCATATTCTGGATACATATTCTGGATAATAATTATTTTATCAGATACCATTCTGTGGCTTGTTTTCTCATTCTCTTGACAGTCTTTTGCAGAGCAGAAGTTTTTAATTTCAATGAAGTCCAGATTTTTAATTATTTCTTTCATCGTTCATGGCTTTGGTGTGTATTTCAAAAGTCATTGCCATAGCCAGGGTCATCTAGATTCTCTCCTGTTATCTTCTAGGAATTTTATGGTTTTGCCTTTACATTTAGGTGTTTCATTTTGAGTTATTTTGTGTGTGTGTGTGTGTGTAAAGGGTATAAGTGCTATGTCTAGATTTTTTCTTCTTCTGGATGTCCAGTTTTTGCAGCACTATTTGTTGAAAAAACTATCTTTTCTATTATATTGCTTTTGCNTTTTGTTCCTTTGTCAAAGATCATTTGACAATATTTATATGGGCCTATTTCTGGGTTCTCTGTTCTGTTCTATTGATCTGTTTGCCTATTCTTCATCAATACCACATTGTCTTGAGGTCAGGTAGTATCAGTCCTCCAACTTTGTTCTCCTCCTTCAATATTGTATTGCCTATTCTGGGTCTTTTGCCTCTCCATTCAAACTTTAGAATCAGTTTGTTGAATCCACAAAATAACTTGCTGGGATTTTGATTGGGATTTCATTGAATCTCTAGATCAAGTTGCAAAGAGCTGACATCTTGAATACATTAANAACTTTAGAATCAGTTTGTTGAATCCACAAAATAACTTGCTGGGATTTTGATTGGGATTTCACTGAATCTTAGGATCAAGTTTCAAAGAGCTGACATCTTGAATACATTNTTTCTCATTCTCTTGACAGTCTTTTGCAGAGCAGAAGTTTTTAATTTCAATGAAGTCCAGATTTTTAATTATTTCTTTCATCGTTCATGGCTTTGGTGTGTATTTCAAAAGTCATTGCCATAGCCAGGGTCATCTAGATTCTCTCCTGTTATCTTCTAGGAATTTTATGGTTTTGCCTTTACATTTAGGTGTTTCATTTTGAGTTATTTTGTGTGTGTGTGTGTGTAAAGGGTATAAGTGCTATGTCTAGATTTTTTCTTCTTCTGGATGTCCAGTTTTTGCAGCACCATTTGTTGAAAAAACTATCTTTTCCATTATATTGCTTTTGTTCCTTTGTCAAAGATCATTTGACAATATTTATATGGGCCTATTTCTGGGTTCTCTGTTCTGTTCTATTGATCTGTTTGCCTATTCTTCATCAATACCACATTGTCTTGAGGTCAGGTAGTATCAGTCCTCCAACTTTGTTCTCCTCCTTCAATATTGTATTGCCTATTCTGGGTCTTTTGCCTCTCCATTCAAACTTTAGAATCAGTTTGTTGAATCCACAAAATAACTTGCTGGGATTTTGATTGGGATTTCACTGAATCTTAGGATCAAGTTTCAAAGAGCTGACATCTTGAATACATTGTCTTCTTATCCATGAACATGGAATATCTCTCCATTTATTCAGTTCTTTGATTTCTTTCACCAGAATTTTATAGTTTTCCTCACATGGATCTTGTTCATATTTTTTTAGACTTATACCTAAGGATTTCATTATGGGGGGGTGCTAATTTAAATAGTTGTGTTTATAATTTCAAATTCCACTTACTCATTACTACTATATAGGGAAGTAATTGACTTTTATATACAGCAGTTCCCCCTTATCCATGGGAGATATGTTCCAAGACCCTGCTTGCCTGAAACCACAGATAGTATAGAACTCTATATATACTATGTTTTTTCTTATACATACATACCTATGATAAAATTTAATTTATAAATTAGGCACAGTAAGAGGNGCCTACTTGTAATCTCTCTCTCTGTGTCAAGTAAATAAATAAAATCTTTAAAAAAAATAAATTAGGCACAGTAAGAGATTAGCAACAATAATTTAAAAAACAATAATACCAATATACTGGAATAAAAGTTATGTGAATATGGTCTCTCCCTCTCTCAAAACATCTTATTGTACTATACTCACTGTTCTTCTCGTGAAGACATGAGAGGATAAAATGCCCACACAAGTAAGTAAGGTGAATGACATAAAGCATTGTGATGTAGTGTTAGGTTACTATGGTTATACTTTCTGACCACGCATTAGAAGGAGAATCATCTGCTTCCAGACTGTGGTTGACCACAGAACGTGGAACTGCAGATAAGGCGGGAATTATTATATTAACCTTGTATCTTGCAAACTTGCTATAATCATCTACTAGTTCCAGGAGGATTTCTGTTGATTCTTCATGATATTGTACACAATCATGTCATCTACAAACAAAGACAGTTTTATTTATTTCTTCCCAATCTGTATATCTTTTATATCCCTTTCTTGTCTTATTAGATTGACTAGGAACTGTAATACAGTGTTGAAAAGGACTGGTGAGAGCAAATATCCTTGCCTGGTTTCTGATCTTAGTGAAAAGCATGTAGTTTCTCACCATTAATTATGATATTAGCCATAGGTTTTCTGTAGATGTTCTTTATCAAGTTGAGAATGTTCCCCACTCTATTTCTAGTTTGCTGAAAGTTTTTTTCATGAATAGCTGTTGGGTTTTGTCAAATGCCTTATCTGCATCTATTGATAAGATCGTGTGAATTTATTCTTTAGCCTCTTGATGTGATAGATTACATTAATTAAATGAGGCTTCTGTTACATGAGATAAATCCCCCTTGGCTGTGGTATATAATTCTTTTTATACATTGCTGATTTTATTTGCTTATATTGTGTTGAGGATTTTTGTATCTATGTTCATAAGAGATATTGGTCTGTAGTTTTCTTGTAATGCCTTTGGTTTTGGTATTAGAATAATGCTGGACTCATATAATGAGTTAAGAAATACTCCCTCTCTTTCTAGCTTCTGAAAGAGAATTGGTATTTTTTTCTTAAATGTTGATAGAATTCCCCAGTGAATCTATATGAGCTTGGTGAGAGAGTCCTTGACAGACATCAGTGAGAGAAATGGCAGAAGAACAAGTAGAAGTTCAGTTATTGGGTGAGAGAGCAGGTCAGCACCAGCATAGATGGGACCAACCATGCTCCTTCTGTCCTAACACCTGGTCAGTAATACTGAGTGAAGATCAGGAATCCAAGATGAAAGGAAGTTTGAGTGTTTCTTGAGAGAGAAGCCAAGGACATATGCAAAGGACAGGTCAAGATTCAAAGTCCCTTGAACTGGAAACCAGGGTCAACCCCACTCACCCAGGCTGAGTGTCCAGCAGGCCTGCTAGATGGCATCTCCAGTCTCTATTCTGAAACTCAGGGAACTTTCCAATCTTGCCACCTTGGACCTGTCCCCTGGGCAGCTGAACCAGTTTGAAAGTGAACTGTGATCAATGTTTGACTTTTTAGTAACTGCCTTTGGGAATTGCTTCAATTAATTCCCCATTCTATTGGCCTGGGTGTAGGCCAACCATTTCCCTGTCTTCTGGAACTCATGTCTAAGCTCAGATTGGAAAAGGGGGGAGGGCGTGTTCTACAGGCAGGACTGGGCGTTGTTAAAACAGGAGGTTGGGTGAGGGGCAGAGTTAGTGGCAATGCCCTATTGCTCCTGAATCAGCTGGATTTCAGTCTGTTCAGTTCCAAGGCCTCCAAGGTCTGCTCACAGTGCAGTTATGCCCTGGACTTCCGGACTTCCAGGCTCTGTACATGACAGTGTCTCTGAGCAAGCTCTCAGTGCCAACCATCTCACTTAGCTACGAAGATAAGCTATCTTGCTCTCTGAGAGGGACTTTGACATCCTCTGTGAACTAAAATTTCTCCTGAGCCATCTTTTGGTTTTGTCGGAATACACCTGTTGCTTTTCCAGAACAGAATAATAGAGAATGCTCTAAATTGGCAAGCGGATCCTCCAGTAAGCATTGCCTCAGAGCAAGGAGAGATAATGTGGTAGAATTCAGAAGAGGACTTTCTCAGTATGAACATTTGAAGCCGCAAAGTCATTTGTTTTTGGTTTTCTTTTTTTAAGATTTTATCTATTTATTTGAGAGAGAGCACAGGCAGCGGGGAGGAGCAGATGGAGAAACAGGCTCCATGCTAAGCTGGGAGCCTGATGTAGGACTTGATCCCAGGACCCCAAGATCATGACCAAAGCCAAAGGCAGATGCTAAACTGACTGAGCCTCCCCATCCCAGGTGCCCCTGAAGCCTTGAACTTTAAATTAATGCATGACTAACACAGTGGAAAGACCAGTAAGAACAGAGCAGGAGAAAAAAGAAGTATAGTGATATGGTCAGGATGCAGAGTCAAACACTCCATGGTTACTTCTTGCTTTGTGATTGTCTAGCTTTGTGCTCATTACTGACTCTGAGCTTCATTTTCCCCAACATGGCCTCCCAAGAAAGCTCACTTATTCGGCAACTTTCATTGAGCATCTACTAAGTACGGTGAGCCCCTATAAAGCAGAGCCCTGTGTTTGTCATCTTGCATTCCAGATGCTTAGCTCAATGCCTGGCACATTTTAAGCATTAGATTTATGCTTATTGAATAAGTAAATAAATATATGGGTGGGAAAAAATAAATTAATGAAGAAGAAATGAATCACTAGAGAAGTACTGCCCTTTGAGAATCTGCTTGGAAGACTTGAAGGTCAAGATGAAGTGTTAGTTTTGATGTCTCAGGCAGTCACTAGCACATCCATGGAAGTAAAAGGACACTGAAGAGTTGACTCCCTTAAAAATATGTAGCCCAGAGAAACAAGTAGGCTAGGTAAACCATGCAAGGCCAGAAGTTTGCAATATTTTCTAAGTTTTCATTTTCACTCCACTTAGTTACTTTAGCTTCAGGTATACAATATAGTGATTCACCAGTTCTTTATCACACCTGGTGCTCCTCACAAGTATACGCTTTCATCCCCATCACCTATTTAACCCATTCTCCCCTCCTACCTTCCCTCTGGTAGCCACCATTTGTTCTCTGTAGTTAAGAATCTGTTTCTTGGCTTGTCTCTCACTCTTTCTCTCTCTCTTTTTTAAAAAGATTTTATTTATTTATAGAGTCAGGGGAGGGGCAGAGGGAGAGAGAATCTCAGCAGACTCCATACTGAAAGCTTGATGAAGGGCGTGATCTCACGACCCCAAGATCCTGACCTGAGCCGAAATCAAGAGTCGGACATTTAACCAACTCAGCCACCCAGGCACCCCTCTCTCTCTCATTTTTTTCCCTTTGCCTGTTTTGTTTCTTAAATTCCACATACGACTGAAAATATATGGTATTTGTCTTTCTCTGACTTATTTTGCTAAGCATTATACTCTCTAGCTCCATTCATGTCATTACTAATGGCAAGATTTCATCCCTCTTTATGGCTGAATAATATTCCATTTTATATATATGTGCGTGTGTGTGTGTGTGTGTGTGTGTGTGTGTGTGTGTATGTGTATGTATACCACCTCTTTATCAATCAGTGGACACTTGGACTGCTTCCATATCTTGGCTATTGTCAGTAATGCTGCTATAAACATAGAGGTGTATGTATCCCTTGGAATTAGTGTTCTTGTATTCTTTTTTTTTTTTAAGGTTTTATTTACTTATTTGACAGAAAGAGAGAGTACAAGCAGGGAGATCAGCAGGAAGAGGGAGAGGCAGGCCCCTGCTGAGCACAGAGCCTGACATGGGCCTCAACCCCAGGGCCCTGGGATCATGACCTGAGCCAAAGGCAGATGCTTGACCCACTGAGCCACCCAGGTGTCTCTAGTGTTCTTATATTCTTTGGGTAAATACCTACTAGTGTGATTGTGGGATCATAGTGCAATTCTATTTTTAACTTTTTGAGGAAACTCCATACTGTTTTTCATGGTGGCTATACCAGTGTTCCTTTTTCTCCACATCCTTGCTAATACCTGTTGTCTCTTGTGTTTTTGATGTTAGCCTGGAGTGAGGTGATATTTCATTGTAGTTTTGATTTCCACTTTCCTGATGATGAGTGATGTTCAGCATCTTTTCATGTGTCTGTTGGCCATCTGTATGTCTTCTTTGAAGAAATGTCTGTTCATGTATTTTGCCCATTCTTAAACTGGATTATTTGTTTTTTGGGTGTCTAGTTTTATAAGTTCTTCATATATTTTGGTTACTGACCCTTTATCAGATATGTCACTTGCAGATACCTTCTCCCATTCAATAGGTTGCCTTTTAGATTTGTTGATTGTTTTCTTCTCTGTGCAGAAACTTTTTATTTTGATGAGGTCCCAGTAGTTTATTTTTGCTTTTCTTTCTCTTGCCTCAAGAGACCTATCTAGAAAGATGTTGCTACAGCCAATATCAAAGAAGTTACTGTCTGTGTTCTCTTCTAGGATTTTTATGGTTTCAGGTCTCACATTTAGGTCTCTAATTCATTTTGAATTTATTTTTGTGTATGGTGTAAAAAGTGGTCCATTTTCATTCTTTTGTATGTTTCTGTGCAGTTTTCCCAAAACCATTTGTTGAAAAGACTGTCATTTTCCCATTGGATATTCTTTCCTGCTTTGTCAAAGATTGATTGACCATATAATTATGGGTTTATTTGTGGGTTTTTATTCTGATCTGTTGATCTATGGGCCTATTTTTGTGCCAGTACCATACAGTTTTGATTACTATAGCTTTGGTAATATAACATGAAGTCCAGAATTGTGAAACTTTCAGCTTTGCTCTTCTTTTTCAAGGTTGCTTTGGTTATTCAGGGTCTTTTTGTGGTTCTACATAAAATTTAGGATTGTTTCTTCTAGTTCTGTGAAAATTGCTGTTGGTATTTTGATAAGGATTACATTTAATGTGCAGATTGCTTTGGGTAGTATAGACATTTTAACAATGTTTGTTCTTCCAGTCCATGAGATGGAATGTCTTTCCATTTCTTTGCCTTCAATTTCTTTTATCAGTGTTTTATAGTTTTCAAAGTACTGGTCTTTTACCTCTTTGGTTAGGTTTATTCCTAGGTATTTTATTATTTTTGATGGAATTGTAAATAGGCTTGTTTTTTTAATTTCTCTTTCTGCTACTTCATTATGGGTGTATAGAAATGCAACAGATTTCTGTACATTGATTTTTTTTTTCTTAGAAATTTTTTTAAGTTGGGCGCCTGGGTGGCTCAGTGGGTTAAAGCCGCTGCCTTCGGCTCAGGTCATGATCCCAGGGTCCTGGGATCGAGGCCCACATCGGGCTCTCTGCTCGGCAGGGATCCTGCTTCCTCCTCTCTCCTCTCTCTCTGCCTGCCTCTCTGCCTACTTGTAATCTCGCTCTCTGTGTCAAATAAATAAATAAAATCTTTAAAAAAAAAAAAAAGAAATTTTTTTAAGTAAATTCCATCTCCAACCTGGGGCTCAAACTCACGACCCCAAGATCAAGTCACATTTTCCACCAACTGAGCCAGCCAGGTGCCCCTCTGAACATTGATTTTGTATCCTGCAACTTTATTGAATTTGTTTATCAATACTAACAGTTTTTTGATAGTGTCTTTCAGATTTTGGTGGAATCTTTCAGGTTTTCTATGTATAGTAGCATGTCACCTGCAAACAGTGCAAGTTTTACTTCTTCCTCACTGATTTGGATGCCTTTTATTTCTCTTTGTTGTCTAATTGCTCTGGCTGGGACTTCCAGTACTATGTTGAATAAAAGTGATAATAGTGGACATCCTTGTCTTGTTCCTGACCTTAGGGGAAAAGGTCTTTGTTTTTCCCCATTGAGGCTGATGTTAGCTGTGATTTTTTCATAGATGGCCTTTATTTTGTTGATGTATACTCCCTTAAACCTAATTTGTTGAGGATTTTTATCATGAATAGATGTTGTACTTTGTCAAAAGCTTTTTCTGCATCTAGTGAAATGATCGTATGGTTCTTATGCTTTGTCTTATTGATGTGATGTATCACACTGATTGATTTATGAATATTCAACCACCTTTGCAACCCAGGAATAAATCTTCCTTGATCACGAATGATTTTTTTTCTTCTTTGTAGAGAGAGAGAGAGCACACACATGCACCTGAGCAGGTGAGGAAGGACAGAGAAGACAGAGAGAGAGAAGCAGGCTCCATGCCCTGTGTGGAACCCAATGCAGAGCTTGATCTCACCACCTTGAGATCATGACCTGAGCCAAAATTGAGTGTCAGATGCTTAACTGATTAAGCCACCCAGGCACCCCAGTGAATGATTTTTTCAAATGTATTGTTGAATTCAGTCTGCTAGTATTTCTTTCTTTTGAGAATTTTTGCATCTATGTTCATCAGAGCTATTGGGCAAGGCCAGAAGTTAATCAGCTCCATTGGATAAGAAGCAATGTGGCCAACTGGGCCAAGTCCTTTAATACCCTTAATGATTAATTTCTTAGTTAATAATTGTTGTCATGGAAGAGAAGCCTGAAAATTGAAGCAGTTCTTTCATCCTTCTGGATTCTTCCGTGTGTCTGAGCCCTGCTAAGAGTCACTGTGTGGTACATGGAAACATCAGCAAGGGAATGTACATTTTCAACCTTCTGAAGAATTTAAATAAATTCAAATAAAATAAGTTTAAGTAAAATCTCCTGGGTCACCTGAAGAGGGTTGAAAGCAGTCAAGAAGGTGCACTGATGGACTGTCCTAAATATCTGAGTGCTCTAAACAGACCCTCATTTAGGATTTGAGACTCTCAGAATGGGGCTGCCATAGAACAGACTCACTCCACACCCAACTAGGGGGGACTGATTTAAGAGGAGCAGCTCTGAGATTTTTGCTTTGTCATTTCCATTTTCTATACAACAGAAACGTCCATTTTGCTGGGATTCTGGAATACTGCTCACTCCTCCTGCCCTATCCGTGTGTAAAATTCAACAAGGGATCATAACTAATAGACTGTAGTCCAAAAATACATTTGGGGAATCCTGTCAAATGGAAAAACTGACATCAATGACTTCCGCATGGCCTCTGATATTTAGTCCATAGAGTGAGAAGGGTGATCACGAATCCAAGGGCAAGTTTTGCTGAGCAGAGCTGAGTGAAAGAAATACAGCAGAGTCAAGCCTCAGCACCTCCCAGGTAACCCTGGTAACCACTTTCCTATTGCTGATAAAAAACTGCCCCAGAACGTAGCAGGTTAAAACAACATTCTGTCTCATGACTCTGTGGGTCAAGAAGCCAGGAGAGTTCAACCGGATAATTTTTCTGTTCCACGTAGCATCAACTGAGTTCAATCAGGGTGGTCAGATGACGGTGGCCTCATCTGGAGGGTCCAACATGGCTCCACTCACATGTCTGGAGCCCTGGTCGGCTTCGCTGAATACCTTATTCATTTGGCCTCTAAAGCATGGAGTCTCGGGGTACTTGACAACTTACACGGCAACTCAGAGCTGCCAGAGAAAGTATTCCAAGAGACCTGAATAGAAGTTGTAATTTCTCATATGTCCTTGCCTCAGAAATTCCAGAATGTCACTTATGTAGTATTTTTCCCAATGAAGCAAGTCACAAAGGCCAGCTCGGCTCCGGGCAGAGGGGCACTAGACTTTACCTCTCAGTGGAAGAAGTAGCAAGAATGTGTGGCCATTATTCACCTAGGACATTGGAGAATGGGAGATATTGCTACCTAGTGGAAGTGGGGGCCACCTACACAAGCATCATCTCACTTCTCTGGGTCCTTCTTCAAGCAGGAAGGATACTGGAGAGAGGCAAGGCAGGTCTTGAACACATTATCCCAGTCCCTCTCAGAGACCATGGGATACTGTAAACATCCTGGTGACTTGGAGACCCAGGGCCTTACAGGGAAGCAGCTTTCTCTGAAACAAACAGCTTAATTTGACCTCTTTTGCTAATCTTCCAGCCCATCTTGTCTACAAAGTCTTACACCTTTGGAGGTCTTGAAAAACTGGAGATGCTTTTCCTGTAGGAACATACTAGATTCAGTGAATTAATCAAAGCACAGGCCCCAAACACAGCACATCCTACAAACATTCAAGTGGAGGTTAAAGACATATCATTCACAAACTTTTCTATTATGTTTTTCCAGTTCCCAAACACTAGCAGTTAAGATCAGGGGTGAAGATAATCCATGCATTCCACAATAGACTTCTATTTATCAACCATGGGCAAGCACAGAGCTGGACCCTTGGCAGTACAAAAGAGAAAGAACAAACACACAGTCCCCTCACACCAAGTGGGTCTTGGGTAATAATAGCCCAGCACTGTATAAATATCTTCTTGAGACCCTGAGTAGAGACTATCATTTAACCTCATGTACAAACAAGGAAGGACTCAGGCTCAGAGAGGTGAGGTGATTTATCTAAGGACACACAGCAAGAAGGGGCCAACACTGGGATTAGAATCTGCATCAGGTTGTGCGATATTCTCTCAAAAGACAAAAATCCTCTCACAGAAAAGAAGCAAGAGGGGCACCTGGGTGGCTCAGTCAGTTAAGCATCTACCTTCAGCTCAGGTCATGATCCCAGAATCCTGGGATCGAGCCCCGAATCGGGCTCCCTGGTTCTCCCTCTCCTTTTGCCCTGCCCCCCTGCTCGTGCACTTGCTCTCTCTCTCTCTCTCTCTCTCTCTCTCTCTCTCTCTCTCGCTCTCTCTCAAATAAATAAATAAAATCTTAAAAAAAAAAAAGAAGAAGAAGAAGCAAGATACACTTCTGGGTAAAACAGAGAGGCCCATTGAGGGTGTTGGTCTTTAATGCTCTCTCCCTCACAAGCAGATAGCTGGAGCTAAGAGTGGGAGATAAGGAAGGGGGTCTGAGGCAACATGCAGACCAACATTTCCAGTTAAGCTACAGTTTCTCCAGGCCCCATTGTCTTATTTGGTACTATTGAGAAGTATCTATCCCCTCCATAGCTGAGTCTGGGCATACATAAAAAGAGCCATAGGGCGCCTGGGTGGCTCAGTGGGTTAAAGCCTCTGCCTTCGGCTCAGGTCATGATCTCAGGGTCCTGGGATCGAGGCCCGCATCAGGCTATCTGCTCGGCAAAGAGCCTGCTTCCTCCTTTCTCTCTGCCTGCCTCTCTGCCCACTTGTAATCTCTCTCTGTCAAATAAATAAATCTTTTTAAAAAATAAAAAGAGCTATAAAACTGTTCCTATGCTTTGACCCAATTGTCCCATTTTTGGAATATACCCCAAGGAAATATGCAAAAGAGAAAAGAAAACAAACAGCACAAAGATCTTTATGGTAACACCATTTGTAACTGGAAAAACGAGACACAACCCAATGCCCAAAATTGGGAAAAGGTTATGCAAACTATGGTACATGCAGACAGTGGAATGTTATGTTGCTAGTAAAAGGAATTAAGTTGATAGATTCTGTTGATATACCAAAATGCACATGTAAGATACTGTAAAGTGAAAAAAGAAGAATGCAAAAGAATGTCCACCCTGTCTACAAACATAAATCAGGCTGTGCACTCAGTGATAAGAACCCAAAGTGAACAGAGTGGGCAAGTATTCTAAATTATAGCATTTTTTCCCTCTACAGTCCACACTACCGTAAAAATTCGGAATTTTTGTTTGGGGAAGAAAGTGGAAAAAAGATCCATCATTCCCTTTTTCCTTGCTTTTTTTTTTTTTTAAGATATTTATTTGACAGAGAGAAACACAGAAAGAGAGAGAACACAAGGAGGGGGAGGGGGAGAGGGAGAAGCAGGCTTCTTGATGAGCAGGGAGCTCGATACAGGGCTCGATCCCAGCACCCTGGGATCACGACCTGAGCTGAAGGCAGACGCTTAATGACTGAGCCACCAAGTGCCCCTTTCCTTGCTTTTTTAGTTGGCAGCCATGTTATAGGAGTTTCACGTGTACGCCATGGTGACTTGACAAATCTGCACATTATACAACGCTCACAATAACCATGGTCATCATCTGCCACCATTCGACAGTATTGTAATATGATTGACTATGTTCCCATGCTGTGCTTTTCATCCTGGTGATTTATTTATTTTCTAACCGGAAGTTTGTACTTCTTAATACCCTTTATCTATTTCACAGGCCCCACCCCCCCCACAACGGCAACCACGGGTTAGTTCTCTGTATTGTGAGAAACTGTGGCTGGGGACGCCTGGTCTACACTCCCTAGTCCAGGTCTTGATAATTACATAGAGCTCTAGGCACTGCACTCCAGGGGAGACTGACAAACTGTGTATCACTTCTTTTTTTTTTTTTTTAAGATTTTATTTATTTATTTATTTGACACAGAGAGATTACAAGTAGGCAGAGAGGCAGGCAGAGAGAGAGGAGGAAGCAGGCTCCCCGCTGAGCAGGGAGCCCCATTCGGGGTTGGATCCCGGGACCCTGAGATCATGACCTGAACAGAAGGCAGAGGCTTTAACCCACTGAGCCACCCAGGCGCCCCTGGACATCATTTCAAGGAGGATAACCAGCATGTGAACTGACTAAAGACCCTGGCTATGGACGAAGCTTGAAAAGCCTAAGGATTTCTAGCCTGCAGCAGAAAAACCTATCAGAGACAGAAGAAGCATTGCTCTAGCCCTTGGGAAACATTAGTGTGCATGAGGGTTGGTCTTTTGGAGCTGGGCGGCACTGAGACCTGTGGACAGAAGTTGCAGAAGAGCAGAGTTCAAGTCCCTATGATGAGGAAAGTCATTCAAAACAGGCAGTGAGCTGCACATCACCCAAAGTATCTAAGCAAAGCACGTAAGGTTCCAACACGTAACAACTAACAGCCTGTGCTTCCATGAGCCTCTGGGCTTATGTTTGCCAGCCTAAGTGTTTTTGTTTTTGTTTTTTTAAGATTTTATTTATTTGTCAGAGAGAGCACAAGCAGGGGGAGCAGCAGACAGAGAGAGAAGCATACTCCCCACCAAGCAGGGAGCCAGCTGTGGGACTTGAACCCACGACCCTGGATCATGGCCTGAGTTGAAGGCAGATGCTTAACTGACTGAGCCACCCAGGCACCCCTTAAGTGGGTTTATGCTTCAATCAGGGAACTGACACAGCTTCTGTGATTCATGAAACCCCAAGGGAAAAGCCCATAGTAAATATGGAATATTCTGCCCTTTATATACCCAGATATCTCTACTGACCCACTCTTGGTGGGACTTCCATTTTCAGCTGTTTTCCTCGGTAAGTATTTAAAAGTGATGGTGAACTATGCACAGACCAGAGGTACCACCTGCTGATTTTGTTTTTTTCCAGAGAAAAGTTAATTGTCCTGACCTGAGTAGCACCTGTGATCTTTGACCTCATTAATCAAGCAAACAGGAAAAAAAAGAAAAATCCAGCAAATAGCTGTGCATCACCTTTTGTGTCCTCTAATCACTGTGCTAGGCTGTCTGAAGAATGCAAGGAATACAGCCCTGACCCCTGCCTTCAAGGAACCCACATGAACATGATGTTCTTGTCCAGTGGCTTCCTACTTTTTTTTTTTTTAAGATTTTATTTATTTATTTGAGAGAAGTAANCTTCAAGGAACCCACATGAACATGATGTTCTTGTCCAGTGGCTTCCTACTTTTTTTTTTTTTAAGATTTTATTTATTTATTTGAGAGAAGTAAAGAGCACAAGTAGGCAGAGTGGCAGGCAGAGGGAGAGGGAGAAGCAGGCTCTCCTGGGAGCAGTAAGCCCGATGTGGGACTCGATCCCAGGACCCCGAGATCATGACCTGGGCCAAAGGCAGGGGCTTAACCGACTGAGCCACCCACTCGCCCGGCTTCCTACTTTTTAAGTTAAGAACACTTATCAGTAAAAAAAGTGAACGTGTAAACATGTACCTCCATGTATATATGTTAATGTACAAATTTATACATGAACTACTGTCAAAACATACATTAAATATTCATAAAGCTTAATTTCTTTCTTATCTGTAGATAAAAGTATATAAACGGAAGTTCCAATATTTTCTTCCCGAACTCCTTAGATTATTTTGCCCCACCACCACCCACTGCCCTCAGGGTGAATGCTCACTCTAGAGACCATAGTTCTTTTTTTTTTTTTTTTAAGGTTTCTCTTTTTTTAAGATTTTATTTATTTGAGAGAGTGAGAGAGAGCGTGAGCAGGGGGAGTGGCAAACGGAGAGGGAGAGGGATTTTCAGCTGAAAATCCTGCTGAGCAAGGGTTCTGACACTGAACTCAATCCCAGGACCCCAGGATCATGACCTGAGCCGAAGGCAGACGCTTAACCAACCGACTGAGTCACCCAGGCGCCCTAAAGACCACGGTTCTTACCAACTGAGAGGTAAGTCTGATAATAGTGGACAAGCCGCATAGGAAATAAAGGAATGGGGATATCTAATAAATCCCACCATCTCTGAAAAACCTTTAGGTCTATTGGTAGATACTGGTGTTGAGGTTTGAGTAACTTTCCTCAAATCAGTTTAAAAGTGGTCGACTGATAAAATCTTATAATAAAACAAATGCAACTTTATAACAAATTTTTTTAAAAGGAAGCTTTAAGAAAAGAAAGCTCTCATCAGTGGGTTTCGGTAGAGCTAGCCCTTCATGATGGACTCGTTTATTCAATATCTATTAACTTACTCTGTACCACTTGGGCATGGGGTGTTAGGCATTGGGGACACGGTAGAAAGGAAAAAAAGGGAGCAGACAGAAGGTCCATGAGCTCGTGAGATAATAAACAAGTATGAGACGGAAAAACAGACGCTAGCAAAAAATATCTAATTGCAAATTGTGATTCATGTCAGGAGGCAAAGAAGCCAGGTGATGTGAGTGGGCGTCTGGGAGGGGCCAGATTGCTGGTTTGGATCAGGAGCTCGGGCAGGACTCAGGGAGACAAACTCTAGCCCCAGAGCTGAAGACAGACGAGGGGCTGCTGCACAGCAGAGGGGAGAGCACATTGCCAAACACAGACCACCACCCCCAAAGTCCCCTAGGCAGGACGAAGGGCACACTTAGACTGTCATTCAGATGCCCTGGGGGCCCATGATGCAAATGTAAAATGCCCTTTGCAGAGCCGGGAGCAGAGTTTTGGTCATTTTAGACACTCAAGACACTGCCACATAACTCTGCTGTCCTTGGTCAAGGTTTCTTGGCAACATGTATCAGATGACACAAAAGCCAAACCACCCACTTGTCCTGCCGATGGTGGCCCTCAGGGCTACCTCACCCCACACGTGGAAATAAAGAAAACTGTGGGTTTGCTCTACACCTGTTCAAACTCCCAGCAAGGACAGCAGCTCTGGTTCAGAAAGGAAGGCTCTGGAATGAGCACGTTGCAGGTTCCATGCACACTGAAGACGTTAGGATATGGTAGGTAGGTTGGATTTAGAATGGGGTGTCATCTGGGAATCACATTCCGTCCATTAGGTCGACTTAAGTGCCGTCAGGCATTCGGGGAAGAGGGTGCTGAAGAGAGGGAGCAGAGAAGTGGTTTCGGCCCCTTAAGTGAATCCAACTGGGCCCGCAGGTCCCTTGGGTTCAACTCCACACCGGCCAACAAGGCTGAGCAGAGTGCGTACTCAACCCTCAGCAATTTGGAGTTCAAGACACCAGCCCTTTGCTGTTAGGTTTCCCTTGCTTTCTATATGCACTTAGGTGACGAGAAAGCTTGAAGAGAAATCACCCAAGACACACTTCAGATTAAAAATAAGTCTGCCCTTGAACTCAGACTTGTGTCACAATCTTGGGTCTCATGGAAGACAGAGCACAACCACTCCCCCTCGCACAGAGAACACTCATTTCAGTGCTGAGTATCTGTGATAAAAGTGAGTGAGGAGAAAAGTCCCTTGATTCTGTTTATAGAGAGATAATCCCAGAGCCAGTAAAAATTGGGCATTAAAATAGTATTACAAGAGAAAGATGTCTTTCTAACAGAACCAGGAACAGCAGAGATGCTTCTAACATAAAAACCGTGTCACTTTAACTTCAAAGCAACACGAAATACATCCCATGGTACTATCAGAATGTAATTTGAGTCATTCTCAGTAATCATTCACAAACTTAAACCAGGTAGAAAATAAATATGCCAAAAACCAACAGGAGAAGAACGTTTTCTAGAAAGGGGAGACTGGAATTTGTTTGATTTTAATTCCTGGCAAAACCCAAAAATTGATAAATAGCAGATGGTATGTATGCACTATGAAAAGGAACAAATGAAAGATACAACCAAACTCACTTCACTTATGTTTGATTTTAATTCCTGGCAAAACCCAAAAATTGATAAATAGCAGATGGTATGTATGCACTATGAAAAGGAACAAATGAAAGATACAACCAAACTCACTTCACTTATGTTTTTTTAAGATTTTATTTATTTATTTGACAGAGAGAGACACAGCAAGAGAGGGAACACAAGCAGGGGGAGTGGGAGAGGGAGAAACAGGCTCCCCGCCGAGTGGGGACCATGACCTGAGCCAAAGGCAGACACTTAATGACTGAGCCACCCAGACACCCCACTTCAGTTATTTTTATAGATTTTTTTTTTTTTGACAGAGAGAGAGATTACAAGTAGGCAGAGGAGAGGCAGACAGAGAGAGTAGGGAGAAGCAGGCTCCCTGCCAAACAGGGAGCCCAATTCGGGGCTCGATCCCAGGACCCTGAGATCATGACCTGAGCTGAAGGCAGAGGCTTTAACCCACTGAGACACTCAGGTGCCCCGATTTTTATAGATTTTTCAAAGATAAGTTTAAAAATACATGAAAGACGGTGTGCTGCATGCCACGATTTGTGATGGACATCTAGTAGAATCTCTCAGGGCATCCTCTTGGCCAGAGGGAGATTTGCAGGCGCCATAGGAAAGTAGCAGATTCCACTGTGACAGATCAACTTGAGTGCAGTTGTTGTCCCTGCGTGAGGCGACAGAGCAATCCCCAGGGACCTACGAGGTGTCCGTCCTGAGTCCTGTCCACTTCCAGAAGTGCTCCCGGCCTCCACGTGGAAACATGGAAGGCCCATTTATCAGGTTTATAATTGACCCCACGTTACAAGGGACTGCTGACGTCCTGGAAAGTGCCACACCGACATCCATTCACCCACTCACCAGCTGCAGCACCTTCTGGGAGCTTCACTTTCCTTCTCTGGGTCTCTGTAAAGTGAGGAAAACTCAGAGACTTTGTGAGGAGGGAACTACAACACAGAAGAAAAATACCCAGGAGAGAGCTTCTGGGAATGCGGTTGTCCTCCTGGTCTTAGAAAGTGCCAGCGTTTGGGGCACGTGGGTGGCTCAGTCGGTTGGGCATCTGACTCTTGGTTTTGGCGGGGATCATGATCTCGGGGTCATGATACAGAGTCCCAGTGGGGGTCTGCACTGGGGATGGAGTCTGCTTGGGATTCTCTCTCTCCCTCTCCCTCTGCCTCTGCCCTTCCCCCTGCTTGAGCTCAATCTCTCTCTCTCTCTCTCTCTCAAATAAATAAATAAATAAATAAACAAACTAACAAAATCTTAAAAAAAAAAAGGAAAGTGCCAGGACTCAGTAGTGTCTCAATAGCTGACACTGATCGATTAAAAACCCAAAACATAAAATATAATAATAGAACAAAAACACACTTAATTGTGTTTAAGTGTACAAAGGTAGGCTATGGAGAATTAACCTAAAATCGACGTTGATTAAACAATTTTTCAAAAACTCTGGGACTTGTGCAATGAGCTTCAAGTTCCTAGTGAAGAGGTTATTTGTTAAAAGATGCTCACGGGGCACCTGGGTGGCTCAGTGGGTTAAAGCTTCTGCCTTCAGCTCAGGTCATGATCTCAGGGTCCTGGGATTGAGCCCCAAATCGGGCTCTCTGCTCAGCGGGGAGCCTGCTTTCTCCTCTCCCTCTGCCTGCCTCTCTGCCTACTTGTGATCTCTCTCTCTCTCTCTCTGTCAAGTAAATTAAAAAATATATATCTTTAAAAAAAAAAAAGATGTGCACAGTCTGGAGTTACGGTACTCATGGCGTGGTGTGGGATAGGGCTAATGGCTGGATGTGGCCCCCAGGCAGATTTTGCTCAGTAAAGGGACATGTTTTCTAGAAGTAAAAGCTGTTTGTGAAGGAAGATTGTTTTCATTCACAGGGAGAGTGGCACCTCATCAGGCTCCCCAGGGGGAGGAGTATTCTCGTGTTCAAGGTCACTCAAGGTCTCTCTCAACAGTTGGGGCCCCACTCCTGGGCTTCTCTCTGGGCTCTGGGTCTCCAGGAGGGAGGTAGGCCTTGGCAGGGCCTGAGGGCTGGCTAACAGCCGGGGCTTTTGCAGGGGGAAGCTCTTCCCACACTGGGAAACCTGATATGGCACCATCACCACGTAACTCTATGATTCTATTTCACAGCACCGTCAGGCAGTAATTAAAGTAAACAAACTCAGAGAGTCCCAGTTTTAGAAAGGTATGCGTGCCCCAACTTCCACTTAGTGGGAAGCCATCTTGGGTGATATCAAATATACAGTCTGACCAGTTCTGATCAAATAGATGTCCTATATTTGACAGCACTGATAAGTCCTCAGTTCAAGCTACTGTATATTTATTAACCGGTAAAACTGAGTATCTCTTAATAATGAAGTGTTCTGTAATTCAAACTTTACAATTTAAGTGGCCTTTTCCTTTCTTCTCCTTTAGCCAAAAGGATTGTGAAGATTTATGATCTAGTCCCCTAATTTCATATCAGGAAGTACCACTGAGTTCTTCCCGGAGCCTAACCATTTCTAAAACTTCATAATGACTTAGATAACATAGCTTTTAATTTTTTTTTAAAGTAATCTCTATGCCCAATATGGGGCGTGAACTCATGACCCAGAGATCAAGAGTCATATGCTCTACCAACTGAGCCAGCCAGGAGCCCCCACGGTTTTCAAATTGTACTGTTAATAGAATCAAGTCATCAGTGAATCATGTATTCAATGGCCATAGACAAAAGGACAGTAACATATTTAAAGAAAAGTAGCAGACTGCATTGGGTCTCTGAAGAAAGACATTTTAGAAACATTCACAAATATAGATACTCAAAATCTGCTTTCTTTACATGAGGTCTTATTCTTCATCTACAACTGAATTTAGGACATGCCAAAGTTACTAAAGCAAAGCCATTGTTCAGTTATGAGTGTAAAAATGCATCTGTTTCCCCCTCCCCTCTGGCTGCGCACCCCCACCCCTACCCCCTCTGGCAAAAAAGGAAACATTTTAAGCATTTTAAAGTGATCAAAAACAGCCAAATGGATTTTTAGGGAGTTTTCCAAAAGCAAAGAAAAGGGGGAAGTGAACTGATGTTAAACAAGACACAATCTGGGTACCTGAAGGAATTGTGTCCAAATATATCAAAGATTAGCTTAGCAAAAGTCAAAGTCCAGCATGCTTTATGAGCTCAGAATTGCTCCTGAAATAGTAAGGATAAACATGTGGTTTGTTAGACAATTTACATTGCGGTGAATGTGATAGTCGTGTGAATCTGGTGGGGGGCGAATTTAGAGTACAGCCTCTGGAAACCCAGGGCATTACAGTTTTCTATTGTTAGAAGTTGTTATCAGTAATTCCGTCTCTCAGCCCTTCTCGTGTCATGCTTTACACTAAGCAGAGCTTCCAAGTTAAGAAAATATTCAAAACACTTGAGAAAATATGTGAAGCACTTTTGAAACAGTTAAGAAAATATTTGAAACACTTTCTTCGCTTGCCTTTTATGTGAGACTCCTTGAATGAATTCAGCCTGCTTGGTGCTGACCACACTCGCCTTCGCACTGGCCGCTGTCCTCACCGCACTTCTCGGGATTCTTCAGATCATCTCCTTCCAAGGGGATTGTCCGTGAACTAATCCATCTTCTAGGCACCGGCTTACTTTCTCTTAAAACTCGGTCCACCTGGGGTTCTTCCCTCCTCTGCCCAGAAATCTACAACCTTTAGTCCTTCTCTTCCTCTGGTTAGCTCTTTGATTTAAAATGTAGATATTGAATGTAACATGACTTCTCATGTTGTTTGCAAGGGAAATAGCAGCAAAATATCCCCCAACCAAAAAAAAAAAAAAAAAATCAGCAGGGAGCGGTTAGAACAGGGAATTAGTCTAATGTGCTTATACCTACTGCCATGATGGTAAATGAGAGGTATAATTTGATGCTACTTTTTATTTTGAAAATCAGACTGGATTTTATGAGGCGGATGTTGTAGGTGCATCAGCTCGATAAAGGGGAACCGCTTTAAACAACTCATTGATGTTCCATTGTATTAGAAAGCCTTGCATTTCACTGGGGCCCCATTTCAGATTTGCCTCGCGGTGAGGGGGGCACCTGGGGGCTCAGTCAGTTAAGACCCGACTCTTGGTTCCGCTCAGGTCATGAGCCCCCGCATCAGCTCTGCGTTCAGTGTGGAGTCGGCTTGGAAGAGTCCCTCTGCCCCTCCCCCGCTCAAATAAATAAATATTTAATTTAAAAAAATCTGTAGCGCAGCCTAAAGCCCAATGGCAGATATCTCAGTTTCCAAAAACCCTTTGGCTCTCTCTACATACATAAACGAGATCATTCTTTTTTCTCAAAAAAAAAAAAAAGTAGAAAAGAATAATGACGATAACACTATTTGTAGATCAAACCAAGGACACAGGTAGAAAATTTGAGGAAAGGGATGGTCAAGGAACAGGAGTTAATGTTGCTGTTGCAGGTTCCAAACCTGGGCAACTGGGGAAGTAATGAGCTCAAGTGTGAGGACAGGTTTCACAATCTGTAAATGCTAAAATAATACCCATGGCTGGTATAGGCACAGAAAAACAAACTGAGAAAGGAAGGGCGGGAAGGGTGGCAGTTTGGGAAATTCCTGTCTTGAAGAGTGAGATGTTCAAGCAGAGAGGTACCAGCCACAATCACAGGTTCCTTCCTTCCTTCCTTCCTTCCTTCCTTCCTTCCTTCCTTCCTTCCTTCCTTCCTTCCTTCCTTCCTAAATATTTTATTTATTCATCTGAGAGGGGAGAGAGAGTGTGAGCAGGGGGAGCAGCAGAGGCAGAGGGAGAAGCAGACTCTCTGCTGAGCAGGAAGCCCAACATGGGGCTCGATCTCACGACCCTGAGATCTCGACCTGAGCGGAAGGCAGATGCTTAACCATCTGAGCCACCCACATGCCCCACAGGTTTCTGATGAGAAGCTGAGTAAGGCAGTAAGGCAGGAGAGAGAAAATCAGGGGTCCCCCTCATAGAGTGATGTTTTTTTGTTTGTTTTGTTTAAAGATTTTATTAATTAATTTATTTATTTGAGGGAGAGAGAGAGAGAGTAGGAGCAGGGGGAGGAGGAGACACAGAAGGAGAAGCAGACTTCTCAGTGAGCAAGAATCCCGACTCGGGGGTCAATCCCAGGACCCCAGGATCATGACCTGAGCCGAAGGCAGATGCTTAACGGACTGAGCCACCCAGACGCCCCTTCATAGGGTGATGTCTGAGGTCCCAAGTGGGTTAGAAAGAACGTGTATGGGAAGTGTCATCAAGGACGACAACACTTTGATTTTCACAGCATGCATCTTTTCATTTTCTTTAAGTTTGTTTGTTTATTTAATGATCTCCACACCCAGCATGGGACTCAAATTCACAACCCCAAGATTAAGTGTCACATGCACTTCCGAGTGAGCCAGCCAGGTGCCCATCACAATTTATATCTTCTCACTGTCTTTTCCTCCCGTCTGTAGCCAGCTGTGACCTCTCTTCTGTGCCTGTCTTGTGTTAGCTGGGATACTGCCAGAGAGCAAGAGCGTGTGTGTCCGTTTAACTCACTCTGAACAGTGTGCAGTTCAATGTCATTGGCAAGAGAGCTCTTTTTTTCTTTTTTTTAAAGATTAGTTATTTATTTATTTGACAGAGAGATAGAGATAACAAGTAGGCAGGAGGCAGGCAGAGAGAGGAGGAAGCAGGCTCCCTGCTGAGCAGAGAGCCCGATGCAGGCCTCGATCCCAGGACCCTGGGATCATGACCTGAGCTGAAGGCAGAGGCTTTAACCCACTGAGCCACCCAGGCGCCCTGGCAAGAGAGCTCTTAGTGTGCACGCTCTTTAACCAGACATGAGTTGGTTTAGCCTGAGCTTGGGGAGGAGATCATCTGAGTCCAGGACAGGGGCACGGAGCTAAGGGTAGGGAGAGAGACAGGGCTTAGAGTAAAAAAAACCCACTTAAAGCCAGTCCCGGGGCGCCTGGGTGGCTCAGTGGGTTGAAGCCGCTGCCTTCGGCTCAGGTCATGATCCCAGGGTCCTGGGATCGAGGCTCACATCGGGCTCTCTGCTCAGCGGGGAGCCTGCTTCCTCCTCTCTCCTCTCTCTCTGCCTGCCTCTCTGCCTCCTTGTGATCTCTCTCTCTGTGTCAAATGAATAAATAAAATCTTTAAAAAAAAAAAAATTAAAGCCAGTCCCGTTGTGAAGGCACCTAGGAGGTGTAACCGGGTAGAAGCCCACAAGAGGGTAACAGAGTGAGGTAGAAAGGGAGGGCGGAAGGCTTAGGGAGTAGGGTAGAGATGCATAACCCTGTGCTGGTTTTCCCTGACCTTCCCAGCCGCTTACACACTCTTGTTCTGGCAGAGGTTCTGACACACTCTCTCCTTTACCTGGAATTGCAGGCTTTCAGTATGTGTCCGAATCTATACTTTTCTGTGAGTAATTTGAAGTCCTTACAGTAGGGCGTTTGGGTTGGGGGGCTCAGTCGGTTAAGCATCTGTCTCCAGCTCAGGTCAAGATCCCTGGTTCCTGGGATCCAGCCCGGCATCCGGCTCCCTGCTTCTCCCTCTCCCCTCCCCCCTGCTTTCATTCTCTCTCTCCCTCTTCTTCTCAAGTAAATAAAACCTAATACACACACACACACACAGTCCTTAAAATCGATTGCCTGCTTGACCATCTACAAAGAACCAAATTGTAAGCATCTCAAAGCATCTGGTAAGCTTACCAGATGTAAGCATCTGGATCTCAATTAAAGGGGTGTCCAGAAGATGCCCCAAGTTCCTGGACTTGGCTTACTACACTAAGGGCCTCCCCCTCGCTGTGTCCTTCCCACCATCCTCTTCATTCTCACCAGGCAGCCACTTCATTGCAAAGCTATCCACACTCCAGTATCTCCAGCCTTGGTCCCTCTAGGCTCTGTTTGCCTCTCTTCTTGACTCAGCACTTTCACAGAAGACCACGCCTCAGGGTAAATGCTTGACCCAGCTCAGGAATCTCAGCCCGGCCCAGTGTGTCTGGTCAGTGTAATATTCGTCCACACCCTGGGCTCTGGCCTGTTGATTCCCCGTGGCTGACAGCCTTACGCCCGCTTCTTCCTCCCTGAGGACCGGGGGAAAGCTGAAGGCTGAAGGAGCTACACTTGGGAGGACAAGGCACGTGACAATTAGCAAACAAATAGAATAATATAAAAACAGCTCAGCTTCACGTGAATATGCAGCTTTTTGGTTATATTTTCCTTTTCTGCATCAAATCAGAACCAGTCGCTCTGTTCACAGAAAAGGCTTTGCTTTGCCAAGCAAATTGGCAGAGAAGATGTTCTTGCAATAAAAAGACAACATCCTAATATCTTTTCCTAGCTCCATCCTATAAAAAGCAGTCTCTGTTGTACTGCCAAACATCAGGGAATTATAACTTCCTCCCATCGCTACCAACACTGCTACAGACCGAAAAGGAAAAGCCAACATCTTTATTAATTCTTTGAGTAAATTGTTACTGTGGATATGTCAAGTGCTAGAAATTGGGCTAGCCACTAGGAGAGTTCCAGTCACAGGGCAGCTGTGATCCCTGGCCCACAGGCACACGCAGTCTAGCTGGGGAGATAAGACAAGTACAATTAGGCGCTCTCCTGGGCAGTGTGCCCTACATGCCATGTGAGTGAGCGGTGGGGGTCTGAAGAGCTGTAGGATCAGAGGAGGACGAGAAAATTTCTGGCTTCACAGAGGAAGTTCAAGTTGAGCTGGGCTTCTGTTTATTCAATAAATATTTATTGGGTGTCTCTGAGGTCTGGGTACTGTGCTAATTGCTGGGGAAACACACGTGGTCATTACAGACACGGTCCATGGGTCCTATGGGAGCCTATGAGGGAAACAGACATTAATCAAGTGATCACACAATTATTTAGTAATTACTCATGGTAAGCTGCATGAAAGAAGCAGAGGGAACCAGGAGGGCGTAAAGGAGCAGGCAGGGAAAACTTCTCTGTGGAAGGGATGTGGTGGCTCAGATTTATAAACGACTAGGAATCAACTGGGAGGAAAGAAAAGTAAAAAGAAAAAAAGAAGGCAGTGAGCATTTCTGCCAAAGGGAATAGCACAAGCAACATTCTTGCAGTAGGAATAAACATGGCAACTTAAAAAAACTGTACTGCCCCTGTAGGTGGAACAAAAGTTATAGGGAAGAGGTGCCTGGGCGGCTCAGTTGGTTAAGCAACTGACTCTTGCTTTTGGCTCAGGTCATGATCTTGGGGTCATTGGATCGAGTTCCGGGAGGGATCCATGCTCAGAGCAGGGTTTGCTTGGAATTCTTCCTGCCCCCTACCCCGCTTCTCCCCCTGCTTGTGCTCTCTCTCTCTCACTCCCTCTCTAAAATAAATAAACAAAATCTTTAAAAAAAAAAAAAAGTGATAGGGGACAAAGGAAGAACAAGAAAAGACTGGAGCCAGACCATCAGGGTCTTGTGAGTAAGAACTTCCGTCTTAATCCCAAGAGAAGTGAGAATCTGTTGAAGAGATTTAGGAAGAAGGTTGACCATCAGATTCATCTATTAAAAACACTACTCTGGCCTCATTGTGGGGAATGATTGCTGGTAGGGCTCCAGAGAGGCTGTGAAAGACCAACTATAGCCAATTGCCCCAGTCCAGGCAATAGATGACGGTGGCATTGGTGGATGGAAATGGATGCATTTTGGGGGTACTTGGAGGTGAAAAACTGGTATCAGTTCCTAGCAATAGATCGTGAGATTGTAGAAGGCTTTTCCTTCTTCAGAGTGAGCTGCTACAGAGAGCAAGAGTTCTCTTCATCTTCCCCATAGTAACTGAACTGTGAGCACTGCTCAAAACCAGGTGGGAATGTGGGCCTGCTCTCTTCTTTCCATTTGGCCCTCACATTGATGTAAGCCCTCAACCCTTCTTGATCAGTAAAGCCACTGTAAGGTTTTCAATATCTTGGCCTCCATATTTACTATGTTTTATTTCTCAAATTTCTTAGCCTGGGCAGAGAAAAGAGATGCTATTTATTAGGGAATCATTTCAGACTCCCAGTAGACCAGATGTGGAGATTCCTTGTAGCTGAGTAAGATTTTGATAGAAATGGAAGGCAAGGCCTTATAGGTGTGGGAGGAGCATAAGGAAAAGAACAAAACGGTAGAAAAACATTTAAGGTGTGAGTGTGGAAAACTGAACCAGTCTGGTTAGAGCTGAAGATCTGTGTGGGAAAGTTGCTAAAGTCAGTCTGGAAAGATTAGGTTGGCTTCAGATTTGGAAGGTGCAGAGGGCCATGCTAAAGATTTTGGACTTTATCCTCTAAGTGAAAAGAAAAATGACTGTAAGGTCTTCAAGTAGGTGGCATGAGCGAAACAACCGGTGGTATGTAGGGTAAATTGGAGCATAGAAACCAGTTAGGAAAAAAAAAGAACTCAGTTAGGAGATTATTACAAGGTCCTGAACTAGTGTGAGGATGATAAAGAAGGAATAAACATAGACATATGGAGGAAGAATTAACAGGTCTTCGTTAGAAGATCAAACGTCTGGGGCGCCTGGGTGGCTAAGTGGGTTAAAGCCTCTGCTTTCGGCTCAGGTCATGATCTCAGCGTCCTGGGATCGAGGCCCGCATCGGGCTCTCTGCTCAGCAGGGAGCCTGCTTCCTCCTCTCCTTGCCTCTCTGCCTACTTGTAATCTCTCTCTCTGTGTCAAATAAATAAATAAAATCTTAAAAAAAAAAAAAGATCAAACGTATGGGTGGCATGCCAGAAGAATTCAAGATNGTAATCTCTCTCTCTGTGTCAAATAAATAAATAAAATCTTAAAAAAAAAAAAAAGATCAAACGTATGGGTGGCATGCCAGAAGAATTCAAGATGGCTCCATGGTTTGTAGTCCAACCTGACAATTTTTGAATGCATCTGAAAATTATTATCTATTTATTCAACAGAATATCTTATTTCTTTAAAATAGTACTTGTGGAATATGGGAAAATACTTTTTATAATGTTAGGTTTAAAAAGCTAGGTACAGGGGCACCTGGCTGGCTCAGTCAGTAGACCATGCAACTCTTGATCTCGGAGTTGTGAGTTTGAGCCCCACATTGGGTTAGATTACTTAAAAAATAAAATCTTAAGGCACACCTGGGTGGCTCAGTCAGTTAAGTGTCTGCCTTCAGCTCAGGTCATGATCTCCAGGTCCTAGGAT
Organism: Ailurus styani; assembly: GCA_002007465.1. Lineage (NCBI taxonomy): Eukaryota > Metazoa > Chordata > Mammalia > Carnivora > Ailuridae > Ailurus > Ailurus styani. The sequence goes on along the minus strand of LNAC01000061.1, from coordinate 3,103,754 downwards.
CAAGTCCTGCATCAGGCTCCTTGCTCAGCAGGGAGTCTACTTCTCCCTCTCCCTCTGCCCCTCCCCACCACTCATTCTCTCTCTCTCTCTCTCTCAAATAAATAAATAAGATCTTAAAAAATAACAAAATATAAATACATAAAATCTTAAAACAAATTAAAATTAAAAAATAAAACATTGGATACAAAATTGGATGTCCATCATGAGTATAGTTCAGTAAAAGTGGTGTACAGAAGGAAAAAGTCACTTTGAATAAATAAACCAAAAATTTCAAATGAGACTATCGTTGAGCAGTGAAATTCTATGTGGTAGTTCTTTTCTCTTTTACCTATTTCTCAAATGAGCCTATATTACTTTATAATTATAAAATAAAATAAACTTTTAAAAAAAGATTTTATTTGAGAGATTGAGCACAAGGTGGGGGGGTGGAGAAAGGGGCAGAGGGAAAGGAAGAGGGACAAGCAGGCTCCCTGCTGAGTGCAGAGGATATGGGGCTTGATCCCAGGACCCTGAGCTCATGACAGGAGCCAAAGGCAGACCCTTAACTGACTGAGCCACCCAGGCGTCCCTAAAATAAGCTTTTTAAAGGAAAAGGACCACATCCATATTCCTCTTTTAAACTAGGGAGTAAGAGAAAAGGTTTTTCTTTTTCCACTTTCAAAGGTGGTATGTTCTTTTTATTATGTCTTAAGATCACGGGTGTGATGAAAGGGACTGATAAATGACCAAGAATTCATGAGTCATAANTGTGGGCCTCGATCCCAGGACGCTGAGATCATGACCCGAGCCGAAGGCAGCGGCTTTAACCCACTGAGCCACCCAGGCACCCTCCATATTCCTCTTTTAAACTAGGGAGTAAGGGCGCCTGGGTGGCTCAGTGGGTTAAAGCCTCTGCCTTCGGCTCAGGTCATGATCTCAGGGTCCTGGGATCCAGGCCC
>LNAC01000061.1:3061112-3100071 GCA_002007465.1 Ailurus styani | reverse complement strand
GGTTTTTATTTATTTTTGAGAGAGCTAGAGCACAAGAGTGCGAGAGAACAGCAGGGGAAATGGCAGACCGGGGGAGAAGCAGGCTTCCCGCTGAGCAGAGAGCCCGAGGCAGGGCTCCATCCCAGGACCCTGAGATCATGACTCCAGCCAAGGTCAGACGCTTAACCGAGGAGCCACCCAGGCGCCCATTGAATAAAATCTTTTAAAATAAAAAAATAATAAAAGAGGCTGTAGATCACGAGATGCAGCTGAGCTGGGGAATCGCTTTGTCACAAAGATATTTCTAATCAGCTTCCAACCATTGGTCTTTAACGTGATCTCGAAGTAGGAACAGGAGATTCAGGGACATCAAAGAATAACTTTTAGCAAATGACTGATCACTGACAAGGAAGATGACAACTAGGAGGCATTGCTTTTTGATCACGCCTTATGTGGATACATTTATGAAACACTGGACAATTTTCAAGGTAAACCTCTCACGCCAAGAAGCACAGTCAAAGGATTGGAAGGGAAACCTATAATTACAGAACTGCACATGACAAAGCAGAAGTCATTTAATCATTGCCAGAAATGTTTAAAACTGCTTGAGTTGTCCACTGAAAGTCAGGAGAATAAGATATACCCCTTTTAAAATGGAGAGAATTCCATCAAATTATATCCAGATGCCTCTAGAGCTTTATACCTGTATAATACAAATAGACCAGCTGCTCTAAGAATCAGAAATCAAATGTAGACAAGACATGACAAGGGAATTTCAGTACTTTTAGCAACTTAGAATGTTATCCAGACTTTCAAAATTCAGACGTGCAAACAGGCATTTCTCATAGCTTCTCTCTTCCTTGTTTTTCTTAATTGTCTTTTCCAGATTCCCTTCTCTTCCTTTTGTATACTGTCATTCACCCTTCTAGACAATCACAAAATCATCCCTGTTGCTAATGACCATGGCATCCAGGTATATACACATTTTTAACTGAAATTTTTGTTGAGATATTGTATGTCTATGTGCAGTTGTAAGAAATGATACTGAGAGAGTCCTTATACTTCATCCTGTTTCCCCTAAAAATAACATTTTGCAAAAACAAGAGTATAATATCACAACCAGGTAATTGACATGGCTAGAATCCACTGATCTTATTCAGATTTCCCTAGTTTTACTGATACTCAATTGTGTGCATGAGTATTTATTAGATTCTATACAATTTAATCACCTCATGTGATAAAATGTGTAGGCTCATGTATCCACTACCAGAGTCAAGATATGAATATGTTCCACCACCACCAGGATCCCTTCAAATTGCCCCTTTAAAACACATCCACTTCCTTTCTGCCCCACCCCAGGCCCTGAGTCCCTTACTCTAGAATCCATCTTTTCTCCACTTTTTAAAAACTCTGTCATTTAAAAAGTTACACATAAATAGAATCATACAGTATTTTTTTATTTAGTGTAATTCTAAATAGTGTAGTGTAATTCTAAATAGTGTAGTGTAATATTTAGTGTAATTCCCTGGAGATTTATCCAAATTGTCATAGGTAGTGGTAATTCATTCCTTTTTATGGCTGAGGAGTACTCCACAGTATGGATGCTAATCACTGAAATGTCTGTTCATATCTTTTGCCCATTTTCTAGTTGACTTGTTTTTTAGTTGAACTTTCTGAGTTTGTTGTTTGTTTGTTCTTTATGTATTCCGGATACCAGTCTTTTGTCAGTTATGTTATGCAGTTTGCAAATATTCATTCTCAGTCTGTAGCTTGTCTTTTCATCCTCTTAACATAGTCTTTTGCAGAACAAATGTTTTCACTTTGATAAAGTCCAACTTATCAGTTTTTCCTTTTAAGGATCATGCTTTTGGGTTAAATCTAAGAACTCTTTGCCTAGCCCTAGGTCATGAAGATTTTCTCTTTTTATATCTAAGATTTTTAAAGTATTTTTTTTAAAAGATTTTATTTATTCATTTGACACAGAGAGAGAGATTACAAGTAGGCAGAGAGGCAGACAGAGAGAGAGGAGGAAGCAGGCTCCCTGCCGAGCAGAGAGCCCGATGCGGGTCTCGATCCCAGGACGCTGGGATCATGACCTGAGCCGAAGGCAGCGGCTTTAACCCACTGAGCCACCCAGGCGCCCTATCTAAGATTTTTATAGTGTTTACATTTTACGTTACATCTGTGATCCATTTTGAGCTAATTTTGGTATCGGTGTAAATTCTAGGTCAGGATTTTTTGCCTATAGATGACCAATTGCTTTATTTATTTATTTATTTTTTTACCAATTGCTTTAGTGAAAATGTTATCCTTCTTCCATTGAATTGCTTTGTACCTTTATTAAAATATCAATTGACCATATCCCTATGGATCTATTTCTGGAATCTCTATTCTGTTTCATTGCTGTATTTGTCTGTCTCTCTGCCAATACCATACTGTCTTGATTACTGTGGCTATATGGTAATCCTTTATAGTGGGTGAATGATTCCTCCCTCTTTGTTCTTTGTCAAGATGGTTTTAGCTATTGCCTTTCTATTTAAATTTGTGAATAATCTTGTCTATGTATACAAAAAAACTTGCTGGAATTTTGATAGGATACTATTAAATCTATAGGTCAATTTGAGGAGAATTGATGTCTTTATTATATTGGATCTTCAAACCCATAACCATGGTAGGTGTCTCCATTTATTTAAGTCTCCTTTGATTTCTTTCATCAAGGTTTTGTAATTTTCAGCATACAGATCATGTTTAACATATATCTAAACATTTTGCTTTATTTGAGTATTGAAAGTGGCAGTATGTTCTAATTTCTATTTCTGTACGATCATTGTCAAGTAGAAATGCAATCATTTTGTGTGTGTTGGTCTTACATCCTAAATCCTTGCTGAACTCACTTATTAATTCTACGAGATTTTTTTGTAGACTTCTTGGGATTTTCCACATAAATAATCATGTTATTTGCAAATAAAGATAGTTTCATCTCCTCTTTCTAATCTGTCTACATTTAATTCTTTTCCTTGATTCTTGCCATGGCTAGAACATTCAAGTTGGATAGAAGTTAGTGAGAGAAGACTTCCTTGCTTTGTTCCCAGTCTTAAGGGGAAAACGTTCATTCTTTCATCATGAAGTATGATGTTAGCTCTAAACGTTTTTGGAGATGCTATTATCAAGTTTAGGTATTTCCCTTCTCTTTCTAACTTGCTGTATCATGCATCAATGTTGGATTTATACATCAAAGTGATATGGTTCCATGATTTTTATTCTTCAACTTGTTGATATAGTGGATTACATTGATTGATTTTTGAATGTTGAACCAACCTCATATACCTAGAATAAATCCCACTTGGTCATGGTTCATTATTCTTTTTATGAGAGATTTGGGTCTATTGCATTGTTATACTATTTTTGATTTTGTTATCAGGGCAATACTGGCTTTACAAAGTTAGTTGGAAAGTGTTCCCTTCTATTTCCTGGAAGAGATTGTGTAAAATCAGTATTAATTCTTTAGGCATTTGATAGAATTCTCTAGTGAAACTGTCTGAGCTGGAAGAGGTGAGGGGAGTTTTTTTTTTTTTTAAATAGGCTTTATTTTTTAGAACAGTTAAGATTTATAGAAAAACTGAGAAGATGCTACAGAGTGTTTCCATATATCTTGTACCCATTTTTCTGGATCATTAATATCTTAAATTAGTATAGTACATTTGTTATAATTAATGAAAAACATTGATACATTATTATTAACTAATGTCTATATTATATTCAAATTATCTTAGTTTTTACCTAATATCCCTTTTCTGTTCCAGAAATCTATCATCCAGAACACAACATTACATTTTGTTGTCATATCTGTTTAGTCAGCTCTTGACTGTATCTCAGACTTACTTATTTTTTTGATGACGTTAATGGTTTTAAGGAATACTAATCAGGTGTTTTGTAGGATTTCCTTCCACTGGAATGTGTCTGATGTTTTTCTCATGATTAGACTGAGGTTAAGGGCTTGAAGGAGGAAGACCAGAGAGGTAAAGTGCCACTCTCATCACATCATATCAGAGATATACTACCAACATGAATTATCACTATTGATATTGACCTTGATCTCCTGGCTGAGGTGTTGTTTGTCACTCTCCACTACAAATTTATTTGTCCCCTAGTTCCATACTGTACTCTTTGGAAAGAAGACACTATGTTCAGCCCATACTTAAAGACTGGGGAGTTACGTTCCCCCTCCTGGAGGGCAGAATATCAATATACATTATTGTTCTTACGCAAGATTGCTTTCTTCCCCCTCTTTTATTTGTTTATTCAGTCTTTTATTTATATAAACTCATAAAAATGGATTTTAAGTTATAATCTAATACCACTTAATTTTATGGCTTAAGATATTCTTGGTTTGGCTCTTCTGTCTCTTTGACTTAACTGATTGAGCCACCCAGGTGCCCCTCCTTGTTAACTTTTTTTTTTTTGACAGAGATTGAGAGAGAGAGAGAGAGAGAGAGATCAAAAGTAGGCAGAGAGACAGGCAGAAAGAGAAGAGGAAGCAGGCTCCCTGCCAGGCAGAAAGCCCAATGCGGAGCTTGATCCCAGGACCCCGAGATCATGACCTGAGCTAAATGCAGAGGCTTTAACCCACTGAGCCACCCAGGCGCCCCCCCTTGTTAATTTTTTAATGGCTTCAGGATCAGTAATGATATTTCCTACTTCATTTCTGATATTGGTGATTTGTGTCTTCTCTTTTTTAAATTTGTTTTCTTTCACTCTAGCTCAAAATTCATCTTATTTCAGAGAACAAGCTTTTTGTTTTATTGATTATTCTCTATTGTTTTTTTATTTTCCATTTCATTAATTTCTACTCATTTCTTTATTGGTTCCTTCTTTCTGCTTGCTTTAGGTTTACGTTTGCTCTTCTTTATCTGGTGTCTCAAAGGACAAACTTAGGTTGTTGATTTGAGTCCTTTCCTCATTGCTAATATGAGTATTTATTGCTATAAACTTGCCTTTCGGCACTGCATCCCCTAATCAGCTACATCTCACATGTTTTGACATATTATGTGTCCACTTTCATTCAGTTCAGTGTATTTTTTTAGTTCCTCTGAGTCTTCCTTTTTAACTTATAGAACATTCAGGAATATGTTGTCTAAATTTCATGTGTTTAGAGATTTTCCTGTTGTCTTTCTGTTATTGATTTATAGTTCGATTTTATTATGGCCAAAGAATATACTCTGTATGATTTTAATTCTTTTAACTTCATTGAAGTTGGTCTTATGACCAAGGTACAATCTAATCTATTTTGGTAAATTCCAAAAAATATTTTAAAAATGTGTATCGTGTTGCTAAACAGAGTGTTCCCTAGATGTTATCTAAATCCTGTTGGTTGGTGGTGGTGGTCAGATATCAGTCCAATAGTTGTATCAGTTACTGAGAGGGGAAGATTGAAGTCCCCAACCATAAATGTGAATTTATCTGTTTCTCCTTTCAACTCTGCAAGTTCTTGCTTTGTGTATTTTAAGGCACTATTGTTTGGTCTATATACATTTAGGATAATTGTGTCTTCTTGGGAGGATTGATCCTTTTATCATTATGTAAGCTTCCTCTCTGTCTCTGATAATTTTCTTTTGCCTCAAAAGTCTGAAGTTTATGTTATCAGATAACAGAATCACTTTTGCTTTTTTTTGATCCTTTCACTTTCAGCTTAAACTGTGTTGTTGAATTTGGAGTGAATTTATCCATTCTGCCAATCTCTTTTTTATTTTTAAGATTTTATTTATTTATTTGTCAGAGACAGAGAGAGAGCACAAACAGGGGGAGTGGCAGGCAGAGGGAGAAGCAGGCTCTTGGCTGAGCAAGGGGTCCGATACAGGACTCCATCCCAGGACCCTGGGATCATGACCTGAGCTGAAGGCAGCCACTTAACTGACTGAACCACCCAGGCGTCCTCAATCTCTGTCTTTTGAATGGTGTAGTTAGACCATTACACTTAAGGTACTTGATGTTACTGCTTAAGTTGGCTATTTTGTTGTTGTTGTTTATCTCCTCTGGTTCGCTTACTCTGTTTTTCTTTTCTTGTCCTCCTACAAGTTACTTGAATATTTTTTAGGATTCTGCTTAATTTCTATTTTTTTTTCTTCTTTAAGGTTTATTTATTAATTTGAGAGAGAGACAGTGTGAATAATCAGAGGGAGGGGCAGAGGTAGAGGGAGGGAGAGAACCTCAAGCATACTCCTCTCTGAGCACAGAGCAGGACATCGGGCTTGATCCCATGACCCCAAGAGCATGACCTGAGCCAAAATCAAGAGTTGTACACCCAACTGACTAAGCCACCCAGGTGCTCCTCCTTCTTGATTTCTTTATAGTATTTTCAAGTATGTCTTTTTGTATCGGTTTTGTAGTGGTTGCTTTGCAAACCACTATGAGTTTAACAGCCTACTGGTATCAACATTTTATCATTTTGAGCAAAGTGTGGAAACCTCACTTCCACTTAGGTCCTTTCACTTACATTTTTTTAAATTAATTAGTTAATTTTTAAAAATATTTTACTTATTTGAGAGAGAGCAAAAGCAAGAAAGAGAGAGTACAGAGGGAGAAGGAGAAGCAAACTTCCTGCTGAGCAGGGAGCCTGATGTGGGACTCAATTCCAAGACCCTGAGATCATGACCCGAGCTGAAAGCAGACGCTTAACCAACTGAGCCACCCAGGTGCCCCTACTTTTCCTCTTTTAAATACCATTGCTTTGAGTATCAGATGATTTTATAATTTTTGTTTGAATCATCAAATATGATTTATAAAACTCATGAGGAAAGAATTGTCAGTTGTATGTACCCAGATTTTTGTTTTCTTTGTTCCCTTTTTCTTCCTGATGCCCCAAATCCCTTCTTTCATCATTTCCTTCCTGTTTGAAGAACTTTTTCAGCCAATTTTTTGGGGGGAGGATGATAATTTTATTGTAAATTAAAAAGTAATTATTTTTAATTTATGTTTAGTTAGCCAACATATAGTACATAATTAGTTTTTGACGTAGTGTTCAGCAATTCATTAGCCGTGTATAACACCTAGTGCTCATCACAACCTGTGCGCTCCTTAATACCGTCACTCGTTTACCCTGTCCCCTCACCCCCCCAGCCAATTTTTTAAAAAAATTTTATTTATTTATTCATTTGAGAAAGAGAGAGAGAGAACACATGTAAGCTGGAGGGAGAATGAGGGAGAGAGAGAGAGAATCTGAAGCAGATTCTGCGCTGAGCACAGAGCCTTACACAGGGCTCCATCCCATGACCATGAGATCATGATCTGAACTGAAACCAAAAGTCGACTGCTTAACCACTTAACCCACTGAGCCACCCAGGGCCCCCTAGCCAGTTTTTATGGGTAGTTCTAACAATGACAAATTCTTTTCGTGTTCCCCTGTCTTAGAATGTTTTTATTTCCTTTTGTTTCTAAAAGAGAATTTCGTCAGCTATAGAATTCTCCGTTGACAGACATTTCTTTTAGCATTGGAAAATTAATGTGCCATTTCCTTCTGGTCTCCATGATTTCAGATGAAAAATTGCTGTTTTTTGAATCAGTCTTCCCCTGTTGATAATGCATTTTTTTTCTCTGCCTGCTTTCAAGGGGTTTTTTCCTTTGTTTTTGGTTTTTAAAAGCTGAATTTTGACGTGTCTTGGCATGGATTTCTTTGGATTTATCCTGTTTGGGTTTTGATTTGCTTCTTAAATCTGTAGACTTGTGTCTTTGGTCAAATTTGGGAAGTTTCAAGGGCACCTGGGTGGTGTAGTCAGTTAAGCTTCCAACTTTTGGTTTGTGATTTCAAACCAGGTTTTGTGATTTCAAGGTTTTGAACTGGAGCCCCTTGTAAGGCTCCGTGCTCAGCGGGAGTCTTCTTGAGATACTTTCCCCTTCTCCCTCTGCCCCTCCCTCTTGTGCGTTCACTCTCTCGCTCTCAAAATAAATAAATAAATCTTTTTAAAAATTGGGGAAGTTTCAGCCAGTCTTTTTTCAAGTACTCTATTAGCCTGCTTTTCCTTTGCATTCTGGAACTCCATCTATACAACTGTTCAATCTTTTGTTATTGTCCCAGAGGTCCTTGAGGCTCTGTTCATTTTTTTTTTCGGTCTATTTTACTTCTGTTGTTTAGATTGGATGAGTTCTATTATTTTATTCTCAAGTTCACTGATTCTATCTTCTTAAATCTCCACTCCACTAATAAGCCCATAGAACAAGCTTTTTCCCCCACCCCCATTATTATATTTTTCAGTTCTGCAATTTACATTTGTTTCTTTTTTTTTTTTTTTTTTTTTTATTTGACACAGAGAGAGAGATTACAGGTAGGCAGAGAGGCAGGCAGAGAGACAGGGAGAGGAGGAAGCAGGCTCCCTGCTGAGCAGAGAGCCCGATGCGGGCCTCAATCCCAGGACGCTGAGATCATGACCTGAGCTGAAAGCAGAGGCTTTAACCCACTGAGCCACCCAGGCGCCCTACATTTGTTTCTTCTTGTTTATAACTTGTATTTCTTTGCTGAAATATTTATTTTTCTCCCATTTATTTCAAGAGAATGTGTATGATGGCTGCTTGTTTATGATGCATGTTTATGATGGCTGCTTTAAAATCTTTGTCAGGGGGCACCTGGGTGGCTCAGTTGGTTAAGCATCCAACTCTTGGTTTCCACTCAGGTCATGATCTCAGGGTCATGTGATTGAGCCCCAAGTCGGACTCCACACTCAGTGCAAGTCTGCTTGAGATTCTCTCTCTTCCTCTCTCTACTTATCCTGCTTGTGTGCTCATTCTCTCTCTCGAAATACATAAATACATCTTTAAAAAAATCTTTGACAGGGCGCCTGGGTGGCTCAGTGGGTTAAAGCCTCTGCCTTCGGCTCAGGTCATGCTCTCAGGGTCCTGGGATCGAGGCCCGCATCGGGCTCTCTGCTCAGCAGGGAGCCTGCTTCCCCCTCTCTCTGTCTGCCTCTCTGCCTACTTGTGATCAGATCTCTCTCTCTGTGTCAAATAAATAAATAAAATCTTAAAAAAAGAAAGAAAGAAAGAAAATCTTTGACAGATGTTTTCAACATTCTATTAAACTGGCTATGGCCTTAGTTGATTATCTTTTCTCATTCAACTTGTGACTGGTTTTTGTTTTCTTTTCTTTTCTTTTTCTTTTTCTTTCTTTCTTTCTTTCTTTCTTTCTTTCTTTCTTTCTTTCTTTCTTTCTTTTGACTCTTGGTATGATGGGTGATTTTCAGTTGTATTCTGGACATTTTGTCTGTTATGTAAGGGATTCAGGTCCTATTTAAATAATTTATTTTCACGAATAGTCACCCTGTTTAGGTTTAGGACCTGGATCCTGGCCTACATTTCTGGACTGGGGTTCCAGTGGTGGTTTAATTTCCAGAGACTTTGCAGCATCTTACAGTGGTTTATCTAGTGTCACTGGGACTCCCACTGGTCCCTGCTGGCACCTCCTGAGAGGGCAAAAGTATTTTCCCCTCTGGATACATCTCATTGAGGGAGAAGTGTGGTAGGATGCTCCTAGCAGTTTCCTCCCAGCCACTCCAGACTCTCTGGATAGAGGAAGAGCGTCTTGACCTGCAGGGGAAAAGGCAACTTCTCGACCAGACAACTTGCTGTAGCTGGGGTCTGATTGCCCATTCTGACCTGACTCCATATGTTAGTTGGCTTGGTCTGCCATAACAAAATACCACAAATTGGGTGCCTCAAACAACAGAAATTTATTTTCACAGTCTAGAGGTGCTGTGGTTTGAATGTTTGTGTCACCCCAAAATTCACATGTTGAAATTCTAACCCCCAAAGATGAGGGTATTAGAAGGCAGGGGGGGGGCGGGTAGTGCCTTTAGGAAGTGCTTGCATTGTGAGAGTGGAGCCCTCATGATTGGGATTAGAGTTCTTATAAAAGAGGTCCTGCAGAGTTCCCTTGCTGCTTCTACCATGTGAGGACACAAGTAGAAGACACCAGCTATGAACAAGGAAGAGGGTCCTCACCAGACTGTGGCCATGTTGGCCACTTAATCTTAGACTTCCAGCCTCCAGAGTTGTGGGAAATAAATGTCTGTTGTTTATAAGCCACCCAGTCTGTGGCATTTTGTTATTGCAGCCTGAACAGACCAAGATGGGATGCTGGAAGTCCATGTGCTGGCAAATTCCACATCTGGTGAGGCCTCTCTTCCTGGCTTATAGCCAGCTCCTTTCTCCCCATGTCCTCACAGGGGACATGAGTGCACAGAGGGGGTGCTGTTCCCTGGGGTCTCTATCTCTTCTTGTAAGGGTAATGATCCTACTGAATATGGCCACCAACCTTATGACCTCATTGCACCTTAGTAGCTTCCTTAGAGGTCCCATCTCCAAATATATTGATAGTTGGGGCTTCAATACGTGAATTGGGTGGGGGTGGGGGTGAGTAACACAAACATTGGTTTCATACCACCTGGTGACTCTGGGTGGCAGAGATGGACTTGGGACCCACAGGGGCAAAGGCTTCCTGGACCAATCGACCTGCTGTAGCTGGACCTCTTCTGCCAGTTCCATCTGTCTTGGTATCTCTTGGAAGAAAGAGAAGTCTCAGGCCCATCAGGGAATCAGAATGCTTTTCCTGGCCACTTATTTTTGGTGAGGTTCCAAATGGGTGCCCTTTTGGGGAGGCTCCTTGCTGGTTGTGTCAAGATCACCTAATATCACAAGGATTACAGTCAATCAGAGGGAAGGAATGAGCCTGCTTGGGCTGCCTTCTGTTACCAGCCCAGTGGTTAGAGAATGCCAGGTCTGGCTTGCCTTTTTCTATAGGGTGGGCACATATAAGATACATTCTTCCAACTCCAGAGTCCCAAACTAGTTCACTTTCTCCCTACCACCTTTTAGAGATCTCTTTTGTTTGTCTCTTGTACTATTGTCAGGGTGTAAAATGATGCTTAATGGAGAAGAACAGGGAAACATGGATCTATACTACCCGGTCTGGAAGGAAAGTTTTATACCACCATCTGAAAATAGGTGTTGTCTTGGGACTGTAATTGATGAAAGGCCTGGGATAGAGAGATTGCATGACTTTCAGCTGATAAAATACACTAAGCATTCCAGTTAATCTGGCTAACTGAAATAGAACTCAAGGATTGCCCAATAATGCAGCTAGATGATAACTATCCTTCATGGTACCTTTTCAAATGTCTCTGTAATTCCAAACCACATGGTTTTATCTGGCTAACATCAATGATAATCAGGGGTTCTAAAATCTATGGCTCTCAGCCAGCCAAAACTTATTACTATTTATAGAACATATACCCATTTGAAATTTATGCCTAATCATTATTTTGATTCAAAATGGTAGACTAATCAATACATTGAAATTCAAGTGTGATTTAATGGGAAGAGTCTTGGAATAAAAATAAAGAAACCTAGATTCACGACTTTTTTTTTTTAAGATTTTATGTATTTATTTGACAGAGAGACAGGGAGAGAGGGAACACAAGGAGGGAGAGTAGAAGAGGGAAAAGCAGGCTTCCCGATGAGCTGGGAGCCCCATGTGGGGCTCCATCCCAGGACTCTGGGATCATGACCTAAGCTGAAGGCAGACACTTAATAACTGAGCCACCCAGGCGCCCTTCAGGTTTTATTTCTGTCACTAATTTATTATTAGAAATACATTTCTTATTTAAAATGAAAATAATGGGTGCCTGGGTGGCTCAGTTGATTAAGCAACTGCCTTCAGCTCAGGTCATGATCCCGGAGTCCTGCGATCGAGTCCCGCATTGCGCTCCCAGATCCATGGGGAGTCTGCTTCTCCCTCTGACCTTCTCTCCTCTCATGCTCTCTCTCTCTCAAATAAATAAAATCTTTATAAATAAATAAATAAATAAATAAATAAATAAATAAATAAATAAATAAATAAATAAAATGAAAATAATAATTCCCTCCCAGGACTATAAGAATCAAATGAAATAAAATATGTGAAAGCATTTTGGAAGACACAGAATATCATATATAGGTGTGACATCAGTGTTATCCTTCAGTAGGAGCAGTGACTATAACAGCTTTTCCTTAATGCATCTGTATTCTCAAATATTATTAATGGCAGGAATGAGATGGGTATTTAGTGAAATGGGGAAAGCACCCATTCACCTCACTGTATACATGCCCTATGGCACAAGATCGTTACTGAAATTGAAGCGAATAGAAACTAGGTTGGGTCCGAGGTGAGGCACTCATGCTCTCCGCTCATATTCGGATGTCAGGGTGTCACGGTGCACAGACTAGTCTGGGAATCAGGAGGCATGAGCCATTCTGCTCTTGACTCTACTGAGTTATGTGACCTTGAGGAAGTCACTTTAATCTCTGGAACACAATTGCTTTTGTGCAAATGCAAGATTTGGACCCTATGAGCTCTAAGAGAATTTCCTATTCTAAAATTATTGCAAGTGTTGCAAAGCCACAGCTAGGTTCAGTGTAGGTAACTGGTCATTGCAGCAGCAATCAACCACTGTGGTTTTGCTTGACCAACATTGATGTGTAGAATTTAACCAGGCAAGGGGTGGCCTTGTGCTCAGCCTTGCCTCATGGTTCCTTTGTGATGTTTCCCAACTGTGTCCTCCTTCTCCGTCCCTGTCACCATGTTGTTATTAAGGTCTTCAAGCTCCTGTGCCTAGCTTGTTGCAAGAATCTCCTCATGGGCATCCCAGCCCCCATGTCTTTACCAAGAGCTCACTGTACATCCTACAGTAAGGGTCATCTGAGATTGCAGATTTACTGAAGATGAGGTTGAAGGAGATCTTAGAAAGCACCTATTTGAGGATTTTCCAAACCGTGCTCTTTTTAAGAGCTGTCGTCCTGGGTGCCTGGGTGCTGTGAAGCCACTACCCAGCTCAAGAACTAGAACATTTACAAGGATGCCTGGGTGGCTCCGTCAGTTAAGCATCTGACTCTTGGTTTTGACTCAGGTCATGATCTCAGGGGTTATGGAATCCAGCTGCCCCGTGCTGGGCTTTGCACTCAGCGTGGAGTCTGCTTGTCCCTTTCCCTCCCCCTCTCCCCCTCCCCCTCTGCCCCCCTTTAGCTTTCTTGTGCATACTCTCTCTCTTAAAATAAATAAAATCTTTTTTTTTTAAAGATTTTTTAAATTTATTTACTTGACAGACAGCGAGATCACAAGTAGGAAGAGAGGCAGGCAGAGAGAGAGAGGGGGAAGCAGGCTCCCCACTGAGCCAGNGATCACAAGTAGGCAGAGAGGCAGGCAGAGAGAGAGGGGGGGAAGCAGGCTCCCCACTGAGCCAGGAGCCCGATATGGGACTCGATCCCAGGACCCTGAGATCATGACCTGAGCCAAAGGCAGAGGCTTTAACCCACTGAGCCACCCAGGCGCCCAGAATAAATAAAATCTTAAAAAAAAAAAAAAGATCTAGAATATTTGCAGCACCCGCCCCCCACAAAGTTTCCTTCATAGGGCCTTATAAAAATATAAGAACAATGGCACTATCCCACCCAAACTTCAACAATCATTTCTTCAATTGTAACACACATTTGTTTTTTTTTTTTTCTTTTGTTTGTCTTACTTACTGTCTACTGTCTGCTCAAATCAGGGTCCAAATAAAACCCATCCTCTCCCCCTCCTTGCAGTTTACTTGATGAACAAACCAGCCTCCCACAGTCTGGGTTCAATTGAATGCATTCTCCTGGTGCTGTTTCATATGTTCCTCTGTTCCCTATTTCCAATAATGTGTTTGTTCCATCCAGAGGCTTGATTAGATTCAGGATCAAGTTTCTGACGAGAACTCTTTATAAGTGGTGGCCTGTTCTTCTATAAGAAGGCTCATAATGTTTGGTTTTCTTTCTTGTGTGGAAAGGCAGCAATCACTGATAACCACTGTTCCTTAATTCTTTTTTTTTTTTTTAAAGATTTATTTATTTATTTATTTATTTATNGTGCTGTTTCATATGTTCCTCTGTTCCCTATTTCCAATAATGTGTTTGTTCCATCCAGAGGCTTGATTAGATTCAGGATCAAGTTTCTGACGAGAACCCTTTATAAGTGGTGGCCTGTTCTTCTATAAGAAGGCTCATAATGTTTGGTTTTCTCTCTTGTGTGGAAAGGCAGCAATCACTGATAACCACTGTTCCTTAATTCTTTAGAGGGTGTAAAATTGTGAGGTGCTATCCTTCTTTTTTTGTGTATTAGCTAGGGTACTTCTCTAAAGAGAAGTTCCCCTCACCAATTATTTGGTTATCTTGAGATGCAGTTTGTATGGGAAGTTGCCAGATTTTAAAATTTCTATCAATATAAAAAATAAAATGAGGGCGCCTGGGTGGCTCAGTGGGTTAAGGCCTCCGCTTTCGGCTCGGGTCATGGNTTCCTTAATTCTTTAGAGGGTGTAAAATTGTGAGGTGCTATCCTTCTTTTTTTGTGTATTAGCTAGGGTACTTCTCTAAAGAGAAGTTCCCCTCACCAATTATTTGGTTATCTTGAGATGCAGTTTGTATGGGAAGTTGCCAGATTTTAAAATTTCTATCAGTATAAAAAATAAAANCTCTCCCTGTCTCTCTGCCTGCCTCTCTGCCTACTTGTAATCTCTCTCTCTGTGTCAAATAAATAAATAAAATCTTAAAAAAAAAAAATGTTCACCTTTTAAAAAAAAAAAAATAAATAAAATGATGTTGTGGCTTCAATTTCCAATCTCCCTGATTACTAATGAAATTTTCCTATGTCTCATGTTTTCCTTCTGTGAAAGAAAAAAATCTTTCTTGCCTTTGCCTTTTGTACATTTCTCCCATTGAATTCTATGTCTTTTTCTTATTGATTTTTAAGAACTGTTCACATATTTTGGTAACTGATCCTTTGTTGGTTGCAAATCTCTCCTCACAGTTTGTGACATTCAACTTTGGCCTTTGAGGATGTCCCTTACTTTGTTACTGGCTTGGATATGGATTTTTTAAAAAGTTCAGTTGGCCACATAAAGGGTATAGACATACACCACCAGTAACCTGTGGTGTAATTGTAACGTGAGGATTGCTGGGGAACTTACAGGCAAAGAATCAACAGAATGCACGCGTTCCCCCTCCCCTCATCTCCCACTATCCCGTGGGTAGGTGTGCTGAGACAAGACATAATTAATTTATAGGGAAATTAGGATATGACAATAGGAACTTCAAGGAAATTAGCTCTTTCTCAAGGAGGAAGCTCTGGAGCTCAGCCACTGGCAAGGCTGTCCTTCTGCTGAGCTCACATAGACCTGCTGAGACAGCTGCTTACTAAGCGACAGAAATGGGAGAGGAAATGAGCCTCCAGTGCCATCTGGATTTGCCTCTCCTTATATCTGAGGTGTTTTGTAATGGGATGTTTTTACAGGTTATCTCGCCTGCCATTTTACCAGAAATAGAAGTCCTCCAAAGAATGTTTTTGAGGTCAACAGAATGCTTGCAATTAGACTGTGTATAGAACAATGTAATCCAAGCTACACGTTGCTGCCAGATTAAGTTTCCTAAAATTTTCACCTTGTTCATGTTAGTCTCTGGCTCAAAAGCTTTTTAGTAGTCCTCTGATGCCTACATATTAATGTTCATGTGTTTTGGCTGGACATTCAAGGCCTTCTGTGATCGTGTTCCGATCCAGTTCTCTGACCTCACCTTTAGGCAAATTTCCGCCCTACTAAATTGAGCTTGTTATTATCCTTTAAGAGCACCAAGAAGTTCTACTGCCTTCCCTCCTCCCTCCGATTATCCAGGCCAGGAGTCTCCCCTGACATACAAAACAAATTCTCCCCTTTCTGTGAAGTATCCCCTCACCATTCCTGTCTTCTGTGAACTATTTGATTATTGAGTGGACCCAATGACTTTGACTGTTAGTGCTCACCAAATACCCATGTGCTCCCCCATTTCTCAGCCCCCTTTGCAGTGGGCAGGGGCTATGAAACTAGTTCCAGCCAGAGGACTTTGAAGAAGTGACACCTGTCAGTGGGTCCTCTGCAGTTAGGAATTGATCATTTTCCTCTACACTTGATGTCACTACCGTGGCAACCTACGTTCTAGATGGGGATGCTACGATTTGGGAGGGAACCATCCTACCCACACTAAACTTCATGTGGATGAAAAATAAACCACAGAACTTTGCGAGTTGATTTGCTATTGTAGCGTTGATTAGCCTATCCTTTCTAATGCAGACCTCGTGTCTTTGGACAATACAAAAGTGTACTGTCTCTTAATCATAACGTTATTTTTCTTTCTCTTACCCATTATTTTTGCCTGCCAAGCACCACCACTCCATACTCTGAACAATACCCCCCTATTCCAGGGGAATGATCCCTGTGGGAGCGGCTTGTTCTTACAGCTCCCGGTTGACCCATCCAGGACACCTGATTCAAGCTAAGCCAATGAGTTTCTCCTCATTGTTTTTGACTTGGAACCAAAAGAGTCAGCTCAGATTTTTCTAGTGACTGGATAGAAAGTTTTATATACTGGAGCTCTAGGACATAAAACTGGGAGCTGCCAGCAGCCACGTTGTGATGGGCAAAGAAAGAAGGTCTGCAAGAGAATTGAGTTGACCCAGGAAAGCAGAAACATTTAAGACCCTGCTTCCAGTTGATCCTGAGACCTACATGTTTCTTAATGCTTCTTACCTTGATGTATCAAAACTTTCCTGGAGTCCAAGAGACAATAAATTCTATCTGAGTCAGGTACCCTTGACTGTCTGTCACCCAGTGTCTGTCACCTGCAACCCTCTGAGTCCAACTGACATCTCTCTACTCTTTCCCCTATAGAAGTATCATCAAACCAGCATAATGGGAATTTGGAGAAGTGGTTGCCTCTGAGTTTGCCCCCAAGGGCTAGTGTTCTTTAAGGACACAGGATGCTCTGATCCACAACCAGGTATAATCTTGTCAGACACCATCCACCTTTCTGTCAAAAAGGGATACATGTAGTTTGGCTCCACAGAACCACAGAGAATGGGCTCGAAAATGAAAGGAGAAGGAACCCCAAAGGCTACAAACCTAGCCATGCAGGAGGAAACTGAACAGCCGGCTGGATTCGTGGTGTTAATTGGCCTAATGAGACTATCTTCGGACAGCAAGGGTTATACAGTTCTCCAGTCTTGCTTCAACAGGAAAGAAAGCGTTTTCTTTAAAATGTGTTAACTAATTGAAATATTGTAGCAGATGCTATCGGTGCTCACCAGATATCCCCCCAATCCACCCCTGAGATCACCTGCAGCACCTGACTCTCTTTTCTTGAGTGCTTTCTCTGGCTGCAGAGTGGGGCTCAGCCCAAGTGCCAGGCAAGCTGGAAGTACTAGGGAGAGAAAACCCCAAGAGCAATTTTAATCAATGAGGGATGAGAGTTCATCAATAAATACCCCAGTATACTCACCCCTTGGGAGGACAGTTCTGAGGTGCATTCTGTTGTCCTAAGGAAACCCCAGTAAGAATGAACAATAGATTGCTCATTAGCATACTCTTCCCTCTCTTCCCAGAACTTCTGAATTCCGTCACCACGCTTCTTTGTTTATGAACTACTTATACCCAGATCCATGGGAATTAAAACGTTATTATTATTATTATTATTATTATTATTATTATTATGGAGGTATGATTAAATGCAGTAAAAGTCACCTTTTTGCAGTATTGTTCTATAAGTTTTGGAAGACACAACTGATAACATGGTGTACACCTTAAACTTACACAGTGTTCTATGTCAACTATATTTCCTTTTTTTTTTTAAGAGTCACCCATTTGTTTTATGGAGAGAGAGAGCATGAACGAGAAGGGGAAGGGGCAGAGGGAGAGAGAGAATCTTGAGCAGACTCCCCACTGAGTGCAGAGCGTGGAGCCTGACTTGGGGCTCGATCTCACAACCTGACCAAGATCATGACCTGAGCCAAAACCAAGAGTCAGGTGCTCAACCAACTGAGCGCCCCTTGTCAGTTATGTATCAGTTAAAAAATAATAAATTTTTAAAATTAAAATTAAAAGTTCCAAAAAAAGGGGGAGCACTCAGCTGGCTCAGTCAGTGGATCATGTAACTCTTGATCTCAGTGTCACGAGTCTGAGCTCCATGATGAGCATAGAGCTTACTTTAAAAAAATAAATTCTAAAAAAAAAAAAAAAAAGGAACACTGAGTAAATACCACCACATTTCTATCACTCTCCCCTCTCCCCAAAATTCCCTGGCACCCGTTTGTGATCAACCCTTCCTCCACCCCAGCTCCTGATAACCACTGATCAGTTTTCTGTCTTTCGTCCAGGATGTCATATAAATGGAATCATGCACTATATAGCCTTTTTGAGCCTGGCCCCTTTCACTTAGCAAAATGCATTTGAGATTCATTCAAGTTGTTGAGCAGATCAGTAGTTTGTTCGTTTTTATTACTGAGTACCATTGAATTACGTGCATATATCACACTGTGTTTAACCATCTACCAGTTGGAGAACATTTGCGTTGTTTCCAATCTTTGGAGATTATACATAATGCTGTTTGGCTTTTCAGTGAGTGTAAGTTTTTATCTCACCTGGTAAATATCTAGGTGTGGGATTGCTGAACTGTATGCTACATTTATAAGAAGCTGTTGAATTTTTTTCCAACCAGCAATGCAGAGTTGTAGTTGTTTCACATCCTCCTCAGTACTTAGTATTATCAGTTTTTAAAGCTTTAGCCATTCTGATAGGTATTTAAAGTTATCTCATTGTGATTTTTTAAAAAGATTTTATTTATTTATTTGACAGAGAGAGAGAGAGAGGTCACGAGTAGGCAGAGAGGCAGGCAGAAAGAGAGGAGGAAGCAGGCTCCCTGCTGAGCAGAGAGCCCGATGCGGGGCTCCATCCCAGGACCCTGAGATCATGACCTGAGCCAAAGGCAGAGGCTTAACCCACTGAGCCACCCAGGCACCCTCTCATTGTGATTTTAATTTTCATTTCAAATGACTAATTATGTTGAGCATTTTTTTCAGGCACTTTTCATATATCTTCTTTGCATAAGTATCTGTTCAAATTTCTAGCCCATTTTAAATATTTTATTTGTTTGTTTGTTATTTTTGAGAGAGAGCAGGGGGAGGGGCAGAGGGAGAGAGAACCTCAAGCAGACTCCTCACTGAGCGCAGAGCCCCATGCAGGGCCAATCCCACGACACTGAGGTCATGACCCAAGAGGAAATTAAGAGTCAGATGCCCAACCAACTGAGCTATCAAGGTGCCAATAGCCTATTTTTAATTGAACTGCTCTCTTACTGAGTTTTGCACACTCTTAAAATGTTATTCTCTTAAATTTCAAAATGAAAGCTTTGTTTTGTCTAATAAGAAATGTAGCATATACTCATTTTTAAGAAGCAGACAATGCATAAAAAGCTTTTTAAAAGTAAAAAGAAAATTAGAGAACCTTGCCACAATGCTTTTAATCACAATGAGATGAAAGTTTCAGGATGCCAAGAGACAGACAGCCATCAAAGGCAGATCATTTCCTTGATGAGGCCAAGCAACATTCCAGTATTTCCATCACGGCTTCCAGTCCTCTGCTGTGGGTGGGATTTCTTCCTACATCTCGGACCTCAAAGTTGGTGTGGATCATTGCAATCAAAGGAGTAAAAACACTAAAGAAAATAAAAATGGAAATACCATATGATCCGGCAATCCCACTACTAGGTATATATCTAAAGGAAATGAAAACAGCCGTATCAAAGAGATATCTACATTCCCATGTTCTTTGTAGTATTATTCACAATAGCCAAGAGATGGAAAGAACCTAAGTGTCTGATGATGGATGAATGAATAAAGATATGGTATACATATACAATGGAATATTATTCAGCCATAAGAAAGAAGGAAATCCTGCCATAGGACAACATGGATCATCTTGAGGGCATTACACTTAGTGAAATAAGCTAGACAGAGAAAAACAAACACTACGTGGTATTACTTAGATGTGGAATCTAAAACAAACAAGTCAAATTCATAGAAACAGAGAGTGGTTGCCAGGGCCTAGGGGTCTGGGAGGAAATAAGGAGAGGCTGGTAAAAGAATACAAATGTTCAGTTACAGGCACACAGACCTACCTAAATAGTCAAAATTATTAAATCTATGTGGTTTGCAAAGGGAGGGGAAAATCATTAAATGGTGATTTCAGATTATCTCCTAAGAATCTCTCATAATATCCATTACTGTAAGACTCAGGAATATTGTTACTATTTTTTCTTTATACCTCTTATGCTTTTTTCTATGCACAAACACAAACTAGAATATGAAACAGGTAATATTTTGTAACAATTTTTTCACATATCATGGAAGTCTTTTCAAATCAATAAATAATGATTTATATTAATCCTATTTAATGACTATTCAGTATAGTCTGTGAATGCAATTTATTTATTCAGTCACCTACTTATAAATATTTTAGGTTGTGTGCAACATCTAGACATTACATTTTCTTTTAAGATTTTATTTATTTTAGAGAGCGAGAACATGTGTGTGCATGCTTGAGTGGGGGGGGAGGGGAGAGGCAGAGGGGGAGAGAATCCTAAGCAGAGTCCATGCTGAGCTCAGAGCCCAATGCAGGGCTCACTCTCACAGCCCTGAGTCCATGATCTGAGTTGGAACCAAGAGTTGGATGCTTAACCAACTGAATCACACAGATGCCTCTAGATATTACATTTCTTTTTTTTTTTTTAAGATTTTATTTATTTATTTGACACAGAGAGAGAGAGAGAGAGATTACAAGTAGGCAGAGAGGCAGGCAGAGAGAGAGGGAGAAGCAGGCTCCCCGCTGAGCAGAGAGCCCGATGCGGGCCTCGATCCCAGGACCCTGAGATCATGACCTGAGCCGAAAGCAGAGGCTTTAACCCACTGAGCCACCCAGGCGCCCTAGATATTACATTTCTTAAGTGAATTGTCCTTCTGTGCCCTTTGGCCACTCTTCTACTGAATTATTGAAAAGTACCTTAGATATAACTGATGTTAAATATAATTAATTAATTAATTAATTAAAAATATTTAATAATCATGAGCAACCTTCTTTCCTTTCTTCTTCCTTTTCTTTCCTTATAATTTAATGTAAAAAAACATTATGCAGGTCTGAGCATGGAAGGTGGTTGGAGTTTATACAAGGCAGACAGCCAAGCAGTGGACAGCCTGGCAGGTCTTAGACAAGTACAGGGAATTTGAGCAATAACTAAATATACTAGGGTAAAGAGAGCCAGATTTCTTACAGAAGGGAATTTCAAATATGGAAAAGGAAAAAACTAGAATGAGCTCTGAGTGTTGGATTGGAATTACAGGTATTGATGTGAACTAATGTCCTGGAATATAAGTATGTAGAAACAAATATATATATGTGTGTGTGTGTGTGTGTGTGTGTGTGTGTGTGTGTGTGTATACATATGTTTATGTACATACAGATGGTCCCCAACTCACAACAGTTCAACTTAATGGTTTTTTGACTCTATGATTGTGTGAAAGTTATACGTATTCAGTAGAAGGTATATTTTGAATTTTGTTTTTTTTTTAAAGATTTTATTTATTTATTTGACAGAGTGAGATCACAAGTAGGCAGAGAGCAGGCAGAGAGAGAGGAGGAAGCAGGCTCCCCGCTGATCAGGGAGCCCGATGTGGGCCTCGATCCCAGGACCCTGAGATCATGACCTGAGCTGAAGGCAGAGGCTTTAACCAACCGAGCCACCCAGGCGCCCTATATTTTGAATTTTGAATTTTGATCTTTTCCCAGGCTGGCAGTGTGTGGTATGATCCTCTCCCACAATGCTAAGCTGTGGCAGTGGACTGTAGCCCCCAGTCAGCCCAAGCAGTCACAAGGGTAAACATCCGATCCACTTACGACCATTCTGTACCCATACAACCATTCTGTTTTTCACTTTCAGTACAATATTCAATAAATTACATAGGATATTTAACACTTTGCTAGAATATAGGCATTGTGTTAGATGATTTTGCCCAACTCTGTAAGCTAACGTTAGTGTTCTGAGCACATATAAGGAGAACTAGACTAAGCTATGATGTTTGGTAGGTTAAGTGTATTCAATTCATTTTTTACTTGTGTTATTTTTTTTTAAAGACTTGTTTGTTTATTTGTCAGAGAGAGGGAGAGAGAGCACATGCACAAACAGGGGGAGCAGCAGGCAGAGGGAGAAGCAGGCACCCTGCTGACTCAATCCCAGGGCCTGGGATCATGACCTGAGCCTAAGGCAGGTGCTTAACTGACTGAGCCACCCAGGCATCCCAACTTAATGTTATTTTCAACTTAGGATGAGTTTATTGGGATGTAACCCCCCTGTAAATCAAAGAAGATCTGTATATAATTGACCCTTGAGCAAAACAGGTTTGAAATACCCAGTTCTACTTATATACAGATTTTAAAAAGAAATACAGTATAGAATTATAAATGTATTTTCTCTTTCTTATGATTTCCCTAATAACATTTTCTTTTCTCTCACTAACTTTATAGTAAGACTACAATATATAATACATATGACATACAAAATGCATGTTAGTCAACTGTTTATGTTATCACTAAGAATTCTGGTCAACAGTAGCCTATTAGTAGTTACATTTGGGGGGAGTAAAAAGTTTATATGTGGATTTTTCCATTGCGGGGGAGTTGGTGTCCCTAACTCCTACATTGTTCAACTGTATATATCTATGTGCAAAAAAGTGTCTGTGTCTGTGTGTATACACATTTATATATTCCCTAGCTCTGTCCACTAAGAGGATCTGTAGCAATGAGCACACCTATTGTCCAGATCTTGGTATCTAAATTCCCTTCTCCACTAAAAGTGGTCCTTGTAGAAATGCCTGATTCCAGATCTGGAGCATGGGAAGTACAAGATAAATCTTGTACTAGAATTTAAGGAAGTGTGCATTGACTGATGGGACATGTCAAAAGGACACAGGAGTTAGCTTGAATGGGGGTTAAAATCTGGGCCAAATGTGGAACAATATGGGCATCAAAATAAACAGTTAAAGGAACAGATTATATCCCATTGAGTAGAATAGGAATCCATGAGTCCACACTGATGTAAATAGACACATGAATAAATACTTGGGGTGAAGACAAACTCTTCCTTAGAGTAGAAGGCCAACTAATGTGTTTAAAAGGCATGATAGAAATAGAAAAAAAAATTTTTTTTAAGATTTTATTTATTTATTTGAAAGAGGGAGAATGAGAGAGAGCATGAGAGGGGGGATGGTCAGAAGGAGAAGCAGACTCCCTACTGAGCAGGAGCCCTGTGTGAGACTTGATCTGGGGACTCCAGGATCATGACCTGAGCCGAAGGCAGTCACCCAACCAACTGAGCCACCCATGCAGCCCTAGAATTAGAAAATTACCACTTGTCAATCATTACAGTAATAATTAATTCAGGCAGGAAACATCAATTGATGCTAAAACAGGCAGGTGAAAGTTGGATGAGAACAGGATATTTACACAGCCTCTAAGTTCCTCCCCACAAAATAGTGATTAATTATAAGAAGAAAGAGTATCACTTTACCATCAGACACTATTAACATTATTTGGGACAAACTGACATCATGTGCTCCCTGATGGGAATGCAGTAAGAAAAGCATGCTTCACTTCTGTGATATTCCTGCCCAAAACACATAACCTTAATCTGCTCATGAAGAAACATGAGACAAAACCAATTCTACACAATAGCTGAGGAGCTATTCCAGATTGAAGGAAACTGAAGACACAGAGCAACACACACACACACACACACACACGCACACATCGATATCGATATCAGTATAACCCTGGCTCAGATCCTTTTGCTCTAGAGGACATTGTTTGTTGAGACGATTGCTGAAACTTGATTACATCTCTAGATGTAATGTATATGGGAATTTTCTGTGTTGTTATTGCAATTTTTCTGTAAGTTTAAAGTTATTTCAAAATAAAAAGGAGAAAGAAAAAAGTCAACAAAGGAAAGCCAGAAGAGTGCTGAATTTATAGTCAGATGTGAGAGCAGGACAGAATGCTCAACTAAGCTCTTCCTAATGAGTGAAAGAAAAGCCATCAAGGAAAGGAGAAAAGAAAGGGTTCATATGGCTCTACAATATGAATATATTTTGTACAGTTAGTGAAAATATTTCAGCAAATAACATTTGTATTAACAAAAATACAACAGAAGGGTGCCTGGGTGGCTTGGTGGGTTAAAGCCTCTGCCTTCAGCTCAGGTCATGATCTCAGGGTCCTGGGATCGAGCCCCGCATTGGGCTCCCTGCTCAGCGAGGAGCCTGCTTCCTCCTCTCTCTCTGCCTGCCTCTCTGCCTACTTGTGATCTCTCTGTCAAATAAATAAATAAAATCTTTTAAAAAATATTTTAAAAAATGCAACAGAAATAGATCAATCAGGAAAGGAGGCAGACCCACTCAGATCAATGTGATTGTTGCTACTACCTCACAAACAACTGCATAGTGAAAAGCAAAAGTTTAAAGAAACTGCATGTAGTTCAAAATCTAGTAAAAAAAAAAACATAGTACTGAGAAAAATAATATAGTACNATCAATGTGATTGTTGCTACTACCTCACAAACAACTGCATAGTGAAAAGCAAAAGTTTAAAGTGAAGAAACTGCATGTAGTTCAAAATCTAGTAAAAAAAAACATAGTACTGAGAAAAATAATATAGTATTGTGGGTCTGGAGCCAGAGGACATTCTCAGGATAGGCTTCAGACCTAAATTTAACCATCTGGAACACTCTCTCTCTCTCTCTCTCTTTTTTTAAGAGTCATCCTACTCAACCTTTTCAAATAACAGAGACGCTGCCTTTTAATAGGAAGTCTGTATTTTATCCTAAAGATGGAAGAAGGACACCATGCCCTTAGCTGAGTTACTCTCCAGAGAAGCAGGCTCTATTTTAGCATTGCATAGCACGTTGTGGAAACGTTGCTTATGGCAAATTTTATTTTATGCAGTCACGTACAAACATTATCAGTGGAGGAGCTTATAGACGGGCAACTCATGTACTAACTTATGGTTGTACTTCTGTTAAAACAGATACGTGCACTCTCTCATATACTCTTGACAGCAGCTCTGGGCAAGGGGTAAGCCATTACCACTAGTCCAATTTGGTAATGGACTAGTGGTCCCTTACCACTAGTGGTCCAATTTGGACCACTAGTCCAAATATGGAAACCACATCTAAGCCAAATGAAGTGTCTTTCCCAAAGTTGATACTTAACAAGGGGTGCAGAGCTTTGGCTCAACATAGATGCCCTATCTTGGAATGTGCTACCACGTCCATGTCCTCGGTCTCCCTCCAAGAAACACAAATCAACACTACAGAGTAAGTCCCTGATCTCAAACCATTGGTTCATATTTTATCACAGATAGCTCAAAAATCTCATTTCTTCAATAATAGCTAGTATAAAGAACTCATTTGTCATTCACTTCTGAACTCTGTTATTGAAAGTATCAACAAGTGCTTAAAGTGTTTGTTAGGTATTATGTTACAGAAGCTGAAGCATAAAGCTACTTCCGTAATCTGCACATATCCTCTCCTCCATATTTCTTCACCAGCTACTGTTCAGTTCAGGTTGACATTGAAGATGCAGTGACAATTTGTTGAATCAGACCAGGTTACTGGTTGTGCCCAGCATCTGTGACAGCAAGCCTGATTCTCTCCAGTCAGCCAGAGATTAAGATCAGCACTCATAAAATAAGTTCCAGANTCTGTGACAGCAAGCCTGATTCTCTCCAGTCAGCCAGAGATTAAGATCAGCACTCATAAAATTAAGTTCCAGTTTCTAAGCAAATAATGCTTTTCAAAAAACATTTTCTAGAATGCTTCACTGATGTGGCATCACACTTGAAAGACCATTCAGTGGATTGCATTGTGGCTTAAGAAAAAAATCATCTAGCCAAGTCTGCCTATAATGATTTTCACATGCTTTAAATAGGCATGAGCGGATAGAATGGAAGTGTCAGGTGAGGCTATTACACTATTTAGTCTTTAAACGTCAATAAACAGGGGCTCCTTGGTAGCTCAGTTGGTTGGGTGTCCGACTCTTGATTTTGGCTCCGGTCATGATCTCAGGATCATGAGATTGAGTCCTGTGGCAGGCTCTGCACTGGGTGTGGAGACTGGGATTCCCTCCCTGCCCCTCCCCTGCCACCCTTCCACCCCCTCCCCCATGCGTTCCCGCTCTCTCTCTCTCTCTTTAAAAAAAAAAGTCAATAAACAGTCCAGCAAAATTCATACGCTTGCTCTTATTTAAAAAAAAAAAGTGGTGAAGAATAGAAGTGAATTAGAGACTATTATTTATTAAAAGCTATTCATCTATAAATATTTATCCACCATGTACCTGGCACACAATCTAAGTAAATGTATCGTTTTCTTAATAATGGAAATTAAGTAAGTTTTGGTTAACATACCAGTGGCAATACCAGGCATACCTGAGCATACTTGAACATTTTTTAGGTCAACTAAGGCACTTTCTGAAACATTCATGCCAAATGCAATAGGTGTGATTATTTTAGGTAATTTTATCAGAATTAAATCAAACAATGATGTTGTACAGAGTCAGCTTATTGTGCCTGAAAAAAATATAGGGAAACTAGATGGAAAAGTGGTAGTTGAGAGTAGAGGATGGAGGTAGTGGACAGTGAAGTGGAAGAAGCAAGAAGACCTAGAGGAATAGAGAGCTAACTGTAAACCCGATCACATGACTTGTTTGCTCAAAAATCTTCAGCTGCTAAGGACACCACTGATGGCTTTCTAACCAATAGCTGTTACTCTTCCTTCCCTTCCTTGCAGATAGAAGCCACTTCCCCTCACAAAGGGTGAAAATGCCAGATACACACTTTCCTAACATTCAGTGCAGCCAGGCGTTCCCCTGTGACTGGGTTCTGGCCAATGAGAAATGGGGACTTCTGATAGAAGCTTCTGGAAAAGATTTCTTCACTGTTTGCACAGATTCTCTTACCTTTTCCAGGCCATTGAACATAACTGTAAGGACGTGATGCTTGGAGTTGCTGCAGCTATATGGGGACTAGAGGAAGAGATAACATGGGACCATTAAGAAGAGGTGTCACACACATTAAGAATGGCAGAATGAAAAGATGAACCAAGCCAGGGACCACAGTTCTCATTATGTGAAATGTTAAAAAGTTTTCCTTGTTTAAGCCCTTTCAGTCAAGTGTTTTGTTACTACCTGCAACTGAAAGTATTCTAATGAATACACTTTATTACTGCCTTAGGATAAACCTGAAATTATTTCCTTATAACTTATAAAGATTTTAAACTCTGAATAATCTGGCCCCCCTTTACCTTTCTAAGCTAATCTCTCACTTTTGCATTCTTCATTTTTTCCTTTTAACTTCATTTATTTTCTTCAGTAAACTCTACACCCAACCTGGGGCTTGAACTCACCATCCAGGAGATCAAGAGTCACATGCTTTTCCAAATGAGCCAGACAGGTACCCCTCTACTTTTTTTTTTTTTTCCCCAATCCTCTAGTCTAAGGTCCTCTCTCTTTCTCTCAGACTAGTTTCTAGCTGGAACCTTCTCTACTCCTACCATTCCTACTTTACTGCTCATCCATTATGTTACATCCTCCTAGAAACTTCTACTGACCACCCAGGGTATGTACTTGGCACATTTATGAAGTCCTAGATGTCTGAACTTCCACAGTTATAGCACATATTCCACTTATTGTGACTAACAGATTGCCTGGCCCATGCAAATCAGGTTTGTGTCTCTCTTGTTCATTACTGTGTCCTAAGAATCTCCCTAGGACCCAGCAGTCATATCTGTGGAACACATGAAGGAGTTGCAGGATATTAAAAGCAAAATAATTTCAAATATCAATTAGAAAAAGGCAAAAATCTGATTAGAAAAATGCACAAAAACATGATAGGCAATTTCCAAATGGTTATAAACAGATGAAAAGATGGTCAGCCCCCATAACAATCAAGACAAAGTAAAAGAATAATATTTTTCAGGGTGCCTGGTCGGCTCAGTTGGTAGACCATGGGATTCTTGATCTTGGTTCAAGAGATCAAGCCCCATGCTGGATGTAGAACTTACTTAAAATTAAATAAATAATGGGGTGCCTGGGTGGTTCAGTCAGTTGAATGTTGGAGTCTTGATTTCAACTCAGGTCATGATCTCAGGGTTGTGAGATTCAGCCTTATATCGTGCTCTGTGCTGAGCATGGAGCCTACTTAAGATTTCTCTCTCTCTCTCTCGCTCTCCCTCTCCTCTTCCCCATGCACACGCTCTCTCCTTCTCTCTCTCTCTGATAAATAAATAAATAAGCAAATGTACAAAAAAAGAGTAACATTTTTCACCATCAGATTGGCAAAATGAGCAAAAGTTTCTTCCCATGTTGGGAATGTTGCAGTGAAATGGGTATTCTCAAATATTTTAAGAGCAAGTGTAAATTGTATAAATTTTCTAACCATAAATACCAATATTTAAACTCACCTACCATTTAACCTAGTAATTTATTTAGAATGCATTCTAAGAAAACAATCAGGCAGTGTATAAAGATGTTTGTACGTGTATTTTTTTTTAAAGATTTTTTATTTATTCATTTGACACAGAGAGAGAGATTACAAGTAGGCAGAGAGGCAGGCAGAGAGAGAGGAGAGAGGAGGAAGCAGGCTCCCTGCTGAGCAGAGAGCCCGATGTGGGCCTCGATCCCAGGACTCTGGGATCATGACCTGAGCCGAAGGCAGCGGCTTTAACCCACTGAGCCACCCAGGCGCCCTGTACGTGGATGTTTATCACAGCATCGTTTAACATTAAAAACCTGTAAACAACTTAAATGTATACCCACACAGAACTTGGGCCTACATGGCGGAATCCTACAAAGCTTTAAAAAAGAGGAGATAGGTGGGCGCCTGGGTGGCTCAGTGGGTTAAAGCCTCTGCTTTCGGCTCAGGTCATGATCTCAGCGTCCTGGGATCGAGGCCCGCATCGGGCTCCCTGCTCAGCGGGGAGCCTGCTTCCTCTTCTCTCTCTCTGCCTGCCTCTCTGCCTACTTGTAATCTCTCTCTTGCTCTGTGTCAAATAAATAAATAAAATCTTTAAAAAAAAAAAAAAGAGGAGATAGGAAAAACCTAGATGTCTTGATATGGATACATGTTCTTAAAACATGTTTAATTGAAAAAGCAAGTGTAAGGTATTAGTAAATAATAAGGCCATTTAAACTACATTAAAAATTAAATGCCAAATTTAAAATAATTAAACCAATTAATAAATCGGTTGAAACAAACCATTCAAAGACTATCTTGGATCAAGATGAACATATCCAGCCACTAGTTTTGAACCTTTTCAGTCAGAGAACGTTCACTTTACATTCACAACAATCAATCATACTCAAAAAAGGCACAAGTTGTAGTAAAATGGGTCACTTAGGGTAAAATTATATCAATGTTTAGGATTACTATGACCTGAAATTTACACACACATACACACACACACACACACACACACACAGATCTGANGTCACTTAGGGTAAAATTATATCAATGTTTAGGATTACTATGACCTGAAATTTACACACACACACACACACACACAGATCTGGTTTTGCAAGTTTTCAGCCACTGATGCTTATCTCACCTAATTAATCCTATATTTTTCCTCTTAAAAATTTATGGATTTATTTTATATTTAAGCTGATTTGATAATACTCTCCTCATATGAAGAGAAATAAACTAGTAAAAATGAAGAAATGCTTGTTTTTCTTTTCCCTTTTGGATAGTCCTGAGAAGAGAAAATTTAAGATGCTGATTGAATGAGAAAAGGGGGGGGGGGAGGAATCTGGGTGCAAACCATTTTCTTTGATCAAGCCTCCAGGTGAGATCCCCATTTTCACTCTTGCTTGGGAGGTGCCTGCTGGTGTCAAGCCTTGGATCTCCGGGGGATTGCTCAGTGTAAGGTTGCTTCCCAGTTTTTTCCCATCAGACTTGGGATGGAGCTTCTCACTATTTACCTGTATGCTTTGAGGCTGCCCAAACTGTATCGCTGTTGTTGTCTTTCATTCTCTTTATGCCTTAAAATATTGCCGGTGACAACAACAAATCCTTTTCATGTTTTTTCAAGAGGTTTTGGAACAGAGTGGACTGAAATGTGTAACGTGTAGGGGCCCCTGGATGGCACAGTCGGTTAAGGATCCGACTCATGATTCTGGCTCAGGTCATGATCTCAGAGTTGTGGGATCCAGTCCCAAGGCGGGCTCCACACTCAGCACAGAGTCTGCTGGAGATTCGCTCCCTCACACTTGCACATATGCACTCTCTCGCTCTTTCTCTCAAATAAGTAAATAAATCTTTTTTAAAAATGTGTATGCGTAACCTGCCATCTTGAAACAGTACAGTGTTACAAACCATGTAAAGTTTGGAGCATGGTCCCCTGACTGATACTGTCACTGCTAGTATTTTTTTTTTTTTAAAGATTTTATTTAGGGCGCCTGGGTGGCTCAGTGGGTTAAAGCCTCTGCTTTCGGCTCAGGTCATGATCTCAGCATCCTGGGATGGAGGCCCGCATCGGGCTCTCTGCTCAGCAGGGAGCCTGCTTCCTCCTCTCCCTGTCTTTCTGCCTGCCTCTCTGCCTACTTGTAGTCTCTCTCTCTGTGTCAAATAAATAAAATCTTAAAAAAAAGATTTTATTTATTTATTTGACAGAGAGAGATCACAAGTAGGCAGCGAGGCAGGCAGAGAGAGAGGAGGAAGCAGGCTCCCCGCTGAGCAGGCAGCCCGACATGGGGCTGGATCCCAGGACCCTGAGATCACGACCTGAGCCGAAGGCAGAGGCTTTAACCCACTGAGCCACCCAGGCACCCTGCTGCTAGTATTTTTATTATCAGGCTTATTCTCTTACATCTGACTGCTTGGTCTGTCTCCTTTCTCGGAAGTCTTTGTCCTTGCCCAGTCTAGGCATAGATATCTCCTAAGATTCTAGTCTCTGAAACTGAAGCTTACCAGTGAGTCCAACTTAGATGGTGCCCAAATATAGTCATTACTGCCTCTATTTCCCCTATAGACTCATTTTCCAACCATCAGTGTAATCCTGACACTAGCAAACCTCACACGCCTGATGCTGAGCTCCTTACATATCCATACAATCAGGTCTTCTCCTCTGAACACCTCTTTTTCTCTTTTTTCTTTCTTTTTGGAATCGGCATCACCAAATCCTTGAAAACCTGGCTGTAAGTTCAAATGCCTTATTTTCCCTTCACCTCTACATCCAATCATTTATCAAATTATGTAGCTTCCCCTTTGGAAATGGCTTTCATTTCCATATCCTTTTTTCATTGCTTGTCCAGTGGGGGAAAAAAAAATCTACGTCACTTAAATCCCCTTCACCAGTCATTAAAGATTTCTTTCTGAACGGCAATTCTTAATAATGACTAAGTGAACTAATTCTTCAGCCTTACCTCCTAATATTCACTTAAGGTTTCTCCACATTCCAGACAAGTTAGACTATGGTAGACATTAAAAAACATTAAATTTAGCATTTAACCTTTGTTCATAGCGACTCTCCAAAAGGCCGGAGGCATTGTTAATTTATTATTTTCCTGAAACAAACCTTCAAGCTACACATGCTACAAAGTTGGTGATACGAAAAGTCACTTAATTATAAGAGTGGCTCACCAACTGCCCCACAGCCATACCTCACTCTGGCTTTGTTGTTTTCTACTCTATCCTCATCAGTAGGTTTTGTTAAAGTTCTGAAGGGACCATCTATGTATTTCCACTTTATTGTCTCCCAGCAGGAAAAGTCCTGTGCTAGAAATGGCATTTGTGATTTTTGTTTTATAGATAGAACTCTTGGCATTAAGGGTTGCTCTCTTTGCTTATCCTTGAGAATGCTCAGGGCTTTCGGGTTTCCGGAGCCCTGCTTCCATTGTTCCCTACCCCAGTGAGTTCATTATATATTGCTAGATATATATTGCTTAAAAAGACAATCATTAATTCGCTCACGAGAGTGTTTACAGTTTAGTCAGGATTCCGGCACAACAGCTTGTCTCTGTTTCATGTGACGTCAGCTGGGGTGGCTCAGTACAGAGGCTCTGCCTTCAAGATGGCTCACGAACAAGGCTGCTTGCAGGCTCTGCGTTGTTGCAGGCCGCTGAGATGAAGCTGTGTGTGGTGGGGTCTGGGGAGATGGCTAGGGCTTGAATTTCTTCCATGTGGGCCTCTCCAGGTGGCTGCTTGGGATGGGATTTCTCATCACATGAAAGCCGGGGTCCAAGAGGGAGGAAGCAGAAGTTGCCAGAAATCTTTAATGCCTGGGCTCAGAATTCCCAGAAGGTCATTTCCTCCACACTCTATTCGTCAAAGCATGAACGGGCCCAGCTCAGATTTGGGGGGACGGCACATAAGCTACGACTCTTGATGGGAAGAGGGTCTTGCGTGTACAAAAAGGTGAAATTGGGGGGAGGGGCATGTTTGAAGATTACCACCATTCACCATATGGCCACAACAGTACAAGTCCCTCCCGTATGAAAAAGACACTTATCTCTTCCCCTAAGATATGAAAATATCCATCCCATTATACATCAGTTCATCGTCTAGGACGGGGGTGAGCAAACCACAGCGTGAGGGCCAAACGCAACCTGTGCACCATTTTTGTACAAAGCCCATGATAAGAATGGCTTTATATTTTTATAGGGTTATAAAAAACAAAACCGAGAATATGTGAGAACAATCACACATGTGACTGGCAAAGCCTCAAATACTTACTATCTGGCGCTATCCAGAAAACGTTTGCCAACCCTGGTCTAGGATATCAGCTTGTAAATGGGGCTCAAGGGCAGATGTGGCTCCTTGGGTGTCATTCCTTGACTATGGCTCCTCAGACATGGATCCTCTTGATGTGAAGACCAGTGAACAAAGAGACAAAGTGTCTGTCTCTTTTACACACATCTAATGATAAGGTAGGGATGGGAAAACCTATAATAGACACTCCCATTCAGAAAGGGGACAAAACGAGGGACATGGAAAGTGATTCATAGCAATTCTGAAATCCAACTGGTCAAAAGACATCAGTTTGTTTGTTTCTTTCCTTCCTTCCTTCCTTTTTAAGGTTTTTTGTATGTATTTATTTTGTATAGAGAGAAAGAGAGGGAGCAGAGAGAGGAGCAGAGGGGGAGAGAGAGGCAAGGGCAGACTCCACCCTGAGTGCAAAGCCCAATGTGGGACTTGATCTCATGACCTTAAGATCATGACCCTGAGATCATGACTGAGCAGAAACCAAGAGCTCGATGCTTAACCGACTGAGCCACCTAGGTGCCCCAACATCGGTTCCTTAATTTGGCTGACTCCTTCTCTTCTCTTTGAAAATGATTCTCAGGGGCTTTTTGCTTCATCTCTCTTTCTCTCTCTCTCCAAGACTTTATTTATTTGAGGGAGAGAGCACACAGGCAGATGGGGAGGGAAAAGCAAGCTCCCCACTGAGCATGGAGCCCAATGCAGGGCTCGATCCCAGGACCCTGGGATCATGACCTGAGCCGAAGGCAGATGCTTAACCGACTGAGCCACCCAGGTGTCCCTTTTTGCCCCGTCTTGAGTCATCTCTCCTTTTGGAAACAGCCCATAATTGCAGATGAGGAGCTTCCTCAGCCTGCTTCCTGCCTGTGAATTTCAAGCTCCGGAGGCCTCTTCTCATTGTGCACGGTCTCTACTTCAGTGCAAGCTAGTAGAGATCCTTACAAGCCATAGGTGTCCTTTACTTCAAGTTAGAATTACCTCCCTTAGGCAAAAGCCATCCTCCCATCTCTTTGTCTCACAAAGGTTCTTCTCGACACTGGGCCCGTGTGAGATTGCTGTTGGGAACACCATCTAGATTCTTCCAAGTCCTGCTTAGCTGGGTCCCTCTGCCTCCAGCTCTCTCAAAGGCTACAACCAAGGTGTCAGCTGGGGCTATGGGCTTGTTTTAGTCAGCTCAGGCTACTGTAACAAAACATCCCAGTTCCGAGCTTGGGAAGTCCAAGATCAAGGTGCCGGCCAGCATAGTTCTCGGCGAGGGGCTTCTTCCTGGCTCGTAGATGGCCACCTTCTCACTGTATCCAATCCTCACGTGGCAGAGAGCAGAAGCTCTGCTGTCTCTTTATCTCTTACAAGGGCCCTAATCCCATCCCGGGGGCTCCACCCTCATGACCTCATCTAAACCTAATTACCTCCCAAAGGCCCTAATACCGTCACACGGTGGGGTAGGGCTTCATAATATGGATTTGGGAGGGGGGGACACAAACATTCAGTCCATAACAGGTCTCACCTAAGGCTGCACTTAGGGAAGGTCCACTTCTAAGCTTGCTCACATGGAAAGCTTGCTCATGTTGGCAGGATTCGGTCCCTTGTGGGTTGTTGGATTGAAAGCGCCATGTCCTTGCTGGTGCTTGCATGGAAGCCTCCCCTGCTCCTTGTCATGTGGGCCTCTCCGTAGGGCTGTTGGCGTCGCAGTAGCTAGCTTCCATCAGAGGCAGCAAGTGAGAGAGAACGAGAGGGTGTGTAAAAAGGGAGTCATGGTCTCTCTTAATCTGATCTTGGAAGTGATATCCATCACTCTTGCCAGACTCTATTCATGAAAAGCAACTTACTGGGTCCAGCTCACACTCAAGCGGAGAGGATGACACAAGGGCTTGAATAGCAGGAAGTATGGATCGTTGGGGGCCATGGTGGAGACCGCCTACCACAGGATCTTCTAGCTGTACCCTTGTCTTGAACTTCACCTAAGGCCATATTTTCCTGAGAGCACCCTGGATTTGACGTTGGCCCTGAGGCCATTTCTTATTTTGAGGGTTTTGTCCTCTGGAGAATCGAGGAATGACAGTTTTATCTCAAACCCAGCAAGTCCTGGCTTCTTTATGTTTCCTCTAAATTCAGATAGAAAATGGAACAGTTCCCCACCCCCCCGCCTTTTTTTTTTTGCTCATCTCACTTCTCTTGTACTATATCATAAGCATCTGAAAGAAATTCTTCAAACTTTTTTTTTTTTTAAGAGTTTATTTATTTGAGAGAGAGAGAGAGCATGAACAGGGTGAGGGGCAGAGAGAGAAGCAGGTTCTCCGCTGAGCAGGGAGCCTGATGTGGGGCTCGATCCCAGGAATCCAGGATGGTGACCTGAACTAAAGGTAAACGCTTACCCCCACTGAGCCACCCAGGTGCTCCTTCTTCAACCTTTTTTAACATCTATCCGAATAGCTCCTTAGCCAGGTCCACGTGTTCATTAGCTATCTTTTCTTTCATGTAACGGCAAGCTAGTTTAGCTAATCATTTTTCAGTAGATAAGTGGAATCCTCCTCTCTCCAGCCTCTAATAACAATACTTAGTGCCCCTTAGTAATGCTCTTCGCTGGTAGACTCCTCAATGTTCTTCCAGCTTCCATCCTCTACCTGGTCCCAAAGCCCCAGCCCCATGTTCTAGCTTTCTATACCCTGGGGCCTCACCTCTCGGCATGCCATTACTTTCAATTCTCTATTGCTGCATAAGAAAACACCCTAAAACTTAGCGTTTTAAAAGACTGGCATTCACAACTTTGAAGTTTGGGCAGGACTCTGAAGACAGCTCATGTCTCTTCCGTGTGACGTCAGCTGGGGCTGCTCAACCAGGACGAGACTATCCGCTTCCAAGAGCACGCACCCAGAAGGCTGGCAATTGGTCCCAGCTGTCTGCCAAGAGCTCCGCGGGAGCTGTGAGCCCGGGACCTGATTCTCTCCCACGAGGGCCTCTCCACGTGGCCGCATGGGTTTCCACAAATGACTAGAGGGAAGCGATTGAATCTCACAACTATTTAGGAGGTAAAAATCAAGAGGTTGTTGCACAACCATGTAAGCGAATGTCACACGACTGAGCTGTGCACTGTGGAATTGTATACACAGTGTTGTGTTTTTTAAAGCCACAAAACCTAATGAATAAAATCAGGGGAAGGTGATGATGGCCCGGAGGTGGGTAGGGGTGGAGGGAGAGAGAGGGCAAGGATGACAAAACCCAATAGAACATAGCCTCTGGACTCGAGAACTTTCTGGGTGGAGCAGAGGATGCAGGAGAGTGAACAGATATTCACACCCCCCTGTGGTAGTTACTGTAGCTTTCTGCTGCCGTGTTAGCCTAGGTACAAAACCCCTGCCACGAAAACTGCCTCAAAATAGATCTTTAATGTCTGCAGTTCCCAGAGACAAACATTGAAGACGTAATTATCGGTTTGGATTTCTTAAAGCAAACCTCAGAATGAGCACTGCCAGAGAAACAGAGATAAGTCATAAAACTACAGGTGCGTACAATATTCCCCTTTCGAACTAGCCTGCAACCTTGTAGGCTAGAAGAAATGTGGTAAAGCGGCGGGCAAAGGAGAAAGCAGGTGTTTCATGGTCATTAGCCCTATTTTTCTAGGATATAAAATCCGTTTGTTGTCTTGTAACTAGTGGTGTGTCTGGAAAGTAGTGCTCTGGAGATCTCACTTTCGAAACTTTCTTTCTTTAAAGTAGTAAACAGGCCATAAAGATCATTTATATCCTGAATGATTTCTTTCCTCTCACTAAAGTTTCATCAGCAGCCAAAGTCTATTTACAGATTTTCAGGGGGTTTGGTTGGTAACGTGTGACCCTATTTTCTTCCAAGTAAGTCTACACCAGGCTTCATGGAAAGGACAGGAAAAACAGGAGTCCCTCTTTCTGAGGTGTATTACCCCCATCCCCATATGCTTTTCTGAAAACACCTTGAATTTCATGCTCACCACTGATACATAGGCTAGGCCTCCCTGCTGTATTGTTAATTGCCTGATGCATTAGGCGACCTGTTGAGCGGTGTGATTTTATTTTTTATTTTTGAAATCTCATCAGTGTCTCATTCTGAGCAAGCTGTCTATCTAGGTAGGGTCTCCCCCTGCAGAATAATGACTACAGATCACTACCATGAATCTGCCTTGTGCCCTTGTGTCAAGCCCTCTCCTTGCTGAGACACCTCTAATTCAGTACCTCCTGCAGGGTCTTGGAAAGATCTGCTAATGTCATTCAAGGCTGAAAATCAGTATCTAACACAGACTTAATGTGTTCATTCATTCAAACACAACCACTGAGTGCCTACTATGTGTTAGGCACTGTCTAGATGTTGGGAACACAACAATGAACAAATCAGAGAAAGAACTTCTCATAGCTCTGATTTTCTTTCTCTTTTTTTTTTTAATTCCAGAGGTTTTTGACTTTTAACAAAGGACAAGGTGCTGGCTTGGCTGAAAGACAAAGGAATCAGGTTCTACGTTTGGAATCAAGCCACATTTCCCTGGATGGGGGTAGCTGCATCGTCCTAGAATCACACATCTTCCACCTACTCGTAAGTGGAGTCTGACTGGAACCATCAGTGACTAGATCAATTGTCATTTTTCTTGGGCCTTTGCCAGGCTCCAGCAAGACAATATCTTTCTGTGGCGTGTACTCGGTACCAGGCAAGGGCCAAGGAGGGCAAAGTGCTGGCAACACTGGTGGCACCGGGGCCCAAGCCCCCCACTCAGCCATTGCTCAGGAAGACATTGCCCCCTCGTGGCTCCTGCTGTAACTGAGGGAGGGACGGGGAGTGGAAAGGGCTGCGTCCAAGTTTCCAGATGAATTGTGGCCCTTGCCTCTTCTAAACTTCAATAGAAAGTTCAACAGATTCTTGGCTTATTTCCATCCAGGATACACGTTTTTTCCCCCATAGAGGGACATGACATCATGACAGCCATTAAATCTATCAAAATCGTCGGACTCCCCCCACCCCGCCCACCCCGGGAAAAACCCAGTAGGTGAATGAAGTATCACCACTCCTTTTTTTGTTCACAATGCTCTTCACACAAGTATTTTCATCGCTTTCTGCGATTTGAACCAGGATCTTTGATCATGGTGCCCTGGAGTTGTTTTGGGTATCTTGTCTCTGCAACACCAGTTTTAACTCCCTAGAAGCAAGAGCCTTATCTTCATCCCCACCCCCACCCCACTCCCAACAGCACTTAAACCGGTCTAGGGTGAAGAATGTCGTGGGGGGGGGGAGGCAGAGAGAGATAAACAGTGAAGCAAGCAAATAAATATAAGTTGTGATTGGTGCTGTGAAGAAAGGAACAGCACGCTGTGTGAGAGAATTCCTGGGCGTGGGAAGTGAGGGAGAACCTCCTGATACATGCAGTTTTAAATTTGTTTATGATACCAGAATGGAGCAGTTCTCCATGGCCTCGGAAAAACGTAAATTTCCTTCCATGGTCTGTAAACTTAAGCTGGGCAGGAACGGGTGCTGGGTGCCTTAGGTCTACCAAACTATAATCTCCTTTAATTGCAACCCCCTGGGAGGTAACTCTAACTACTCCCATTTCACAGGTGAGGAAACAAAACCACGCAGTCCTTCCGAGGTTGGCGCATAAATAGGCGTTGTGTGCTGACCTCCCAGAATGCTGAGCCCTCTTTCTGCTCTCAGCTGCTTTGACCCTCTGAAGATCATCCGTGTTGGCCTCCAGTTCGGTCCGCTGGGAGGAATATTCACTTAGCCAACAAACATTTATTGAGTGCCTACTGTATACCAGGTAGCGTACTTAAATAGCTGTGGGGTTATAAAGATAAACAGGGCACGGTGTTGTCGTCTGGCGCGAAGGCTCTCCCAAAAGAGTAAGGGAGGCAGCCAGGTAAACAAGTAATTCCAGAACGCTCTGATAAGGGCCGTGAGCGGAGCCTGAGCAGGGGGGCCCGTGAAGCCCAGCGGTGCGGGGAGGCTGGCGGGTTTGGAAGGACCCGGTGTCGGAGGTGGGTTTGCAGCCGTGTCCCCGAAACGCCGGCCCGGAGCCGGCTGCCCCCGGACGCCGCCCGCTGTCTCGCATTCTGTCATTTCGAGCTGCCAACTCGGAAGGGAGGAAAGCGGTCGGAGCCGGGGCTGGAGAGGGGGGGCAGGCGTAGGGAGCGGGGTGCGAGCCCCCGGCAGGAGCCCGTCGTGCTGCCCGGCGTCGCGCCGGCCCGGCTCCCCGCAGCCCCTCTCCCGGCCGGCGCGCACCGCCACGCGAGTTCGCCAACTCCCGCGCCGCCGGGGCCCCGGCCTCCTTC